>BHFT01023125.1:0-16184 GCA_004320025.1 Laticauda laticaudata | reverse complement strand
AAAAAAAAAAAAAAAGTGTGAGACCTTTTAGCCAAGAAGCTGCTTGCCACCACTACCAAATTCACAACTTGGGTGTTCCCCAGCCGAAAACCAACCTCTGTATGTAGGATCCAAGGCACAGAAATGCCCAAAAGCCTGGAAGGGAGTTCACAAGGCCACCACCTGCCTATCTCCATGCGCTGTCTCGATGTTGCTTCCAGCTATATAGAGGCCTGCAGTGCATTTGCATGGCTTCCTTTCCCCCTTCTGCCTTTGCAGAACTCTGTAGAAAGGGGAAGCCCATGACCTCAGAAGCTCTGGCTTCAAAACGGGGCTGTAAGTTAAAACGTCATTTGGAACTTGAGTGTCCTGCTTTTTTCTTTCCTTTCATAGCTATTGTTATTGTTATTTTTATTTTATTTTATTTTATTTCCCCCTTTCCTCTAGCTCAAGGCTTGGTAGCTCTCCCTACCCCTAATCCCTTAATTGGTTCTTGGATAAAAATTTAAAAAAAAAAGCCTTCCTGTTACTTCACGCACACATTGAATGATTTTGAAGCAAAGAGAGACCCATTTTATGTTGTTTAGGGAAGGCAGTCTTAATTAAACCCACAAAAAGAGAAATATATATTTGGGTTATGGGTGGAGGGGGGGAAAAACCCTTAAATGTGATTCCTTGTATACTAACTGCTTGCATTGAATTTACATTTCCTCCTTTGTACTAGGGAACAAGAAATGTCTTTACTAACCACTCATTTTCCTGTCTAAACAGGTAGAAACAGCCCCACAGGCAGCAGTGAAGACTGGCTTACAAAAAGGTTGGTGTGGCTTTTATTTCTTGTGGTTTGTCTTGTTTCTCGGTCACTCAAGCTTTTTGTCAGACTTGTAAATTAACATTCTTCGTATGCTGCCAAATAAATGCAGTTTATTGTCACGCTAACTCCCCTGTAACCAGGTTGTGTCAAAAGGCAGTGAAGCAGAATCTCTTGACAAAGCAGGCAAAATGAAAGCACAAACACCCTCTCTTAAATCTCCAGAAAGAATAATTACTGGGGTGAGTTCTAGCCTTGGGTGTGGAACAAATGGTTTTGTGGTATATATTTCATTTCTTCAGAAAGACTTTAGGCATATGGTTCTCCAGTTTATGATATCATATGGAGATTTCTCAGGCCGGAAGAGTCAGGACCACACCTGGAGCTCCAGTTATTTAATTTATTGCTCATGCCTGCACACAAGAATCTAGCCAACCAAAGACCAACACAAAATTGGGCTAGGTAAGAGTCAACTCTAGGAGAAAAGCAGGCGAACAGGAAGGCAAGGTTAAATGTGTCATCAGTTTGGAGTCATTGCGGTGTCACAAGAGACCTAAATCCAGCTTCCCCATGAATTCCATTGACCCTTGTCTCGCACCAAAATTTACTGTTAGTTGACTAGATTCTTATGTAGAGGTAGCAATAATAAACTCTTCCCTGCTTTGAGTTCAATGAATGCTTCTGGCTATTTGCACCTGACATCAATGGAATTCAAGAGGTGTTGGACTTAGACTGTTTATGGCAGAATGGATTTGATTTAAATCATGATTTAAATCACCAGTAAAAAGGCTTGATTTAAATCATAACTTTAAAGAGCAACTGTCATCTCTGCTGTGAAATTGTGTGAATGCATCAATGCAGTGCATGTTATCTCCGCTTGGAGAGCTTGGATTCATTGAATGAGTTTACCCAAAATGTAAATGTAAAATGTAAAATATTGCAGAATACACACCCTCATGCTACATGACTAAGCTCCATTTCATGCTGAATAAACTTAACTATTAATGTATCTTAAAAGGAACACTATATTTAGATAGATTGTTATTCCCAAAGCATTTTATTAAAATAAATTTGACAAAAACCATCCGATTTAAATTTTTTAAAAATCCATTTTTAAATTTTTTTAAAATCATCGATTTTTATCCACCCTGGTTTACAGGAACGTAACAACTCTCGGCTGATTCCTCTCTTTATTCCATCCCCAGGTTAGAACCCCAGGTGGGATTTAGGCGTGCTTCAAGTAGTTCTTTAGAGTCCCACATTTGTCATGCTTCCTGTCCAAGCAGAGGCTAGGATGGGAAGGAGAGGCATTTCACTTCTGCTTCCTTCCTCCAAATTTCTGCCATCACTGACACCAAGCATTTCTGCTTGCTTCCTCCAAGGCCCTGTAATGTAATGAATACCATTCAGATCTAGGCATAGAAGGATGTTTGATTTCATGTTAGTTTGATAATGTATATTCAGTGCTAATTGCTTCTGAGATTGTATTTTACATACGGGGATAAGGTGCCTTAAGTGTTAACAAAATAAAATATCCAAAAACCAACCACAAATCAGTGTCTGCCTGACTCTTCATCCTTTTTTTAAAAATGCTATAAAAACAACTTTATCGTTAAGCAATATTGTTTCAATTTTGACTTTCCCACTCTGTTTTTGAAACAGTTCATCCCAATGCATTCTTAATTGTGTGATTGCCTTTAGTTCTTATATTGCAAGCTGCCTTGGGAGAATTTTAATTTGTGAGATAAGGTATAAATGAGCAGAAGTTATACTGTGTATCCCCTATCCAAAAGTTGCAATTGGAAAAGCCCTGCTTTTAAAATCATACATTAGCTTACTGTTTACACACACACACACACCCCAAAAAAGTGGAAAAGTTGTGAATTTGAAAAGTTTTTAAATCAAGTGTGCAATTTGGCTAGTTTTCTTGGCATTGTTCTTAATTTGTCTTTCAGTAGCTTACATATTTGAGAGGGCTTTTAGGATTAATTCCAGTGTGTTGTGTTAAGGTGCCAGTGAGATTTCCGATTCTTGTAAACCTCTAAAGAAAAGAAGTCGTGCCTCCACAGATGTAGAATTGGCTAACTCCGCTTACAGAGATACCTCTGATTCTGATTCAAGAGGACTTAATGATTTACAGGTATTTATTCGGCCCCAGCTTTGAAACTGACCAATAGTGTGGTAAATCTGTTTCGCAGATTGCTTTCTGTTTAAAACCTTGGGAGTGAGATGTTTGTGGCTGCTAATCTTCTTTGAATATGTTTTGTTTGCAAGCAATGTACAAAAACTCTCCATTTTAACAACAAACAGATTTTTGACATCAGGCAAGTATAAACAGCTGCGACTTAAATGCAGATAGGTTACATTTCTGCTCCTTAAGATCTCTTGAATTCTGTATTCTGAGTGTTATTGTTTGGTTGTCTTTTCTCCGCATTGGAAAAGGAAAATATCGAAAAAAAGTGGAATTATATAAAATGTTGCTGCAGTCAAGGCTGTGAGCAAACATGAACATTATAGCTTTTAAACAAACTAAATGGGAAGAGTTGGCTCAGAACACTTCAGTAGAACAGTTAAGCCATCACAATTAGCATTGGCTTGATGGAGTTTGGGGCTGAAACATTGGTTTTCTCTGCATTGTTTAACATTCTGTTCTACACATCAATTTTTGATAATTGTGTGACAGGAAATAGTCAAGAAAGATTCAAATCACAGAAATCTTAAAAGAGTATTTTATTTTCAGGGTGGCAAAGACAGAAGATGGTTTGGGGAAGGCCTGCAAGTAGCAATGTTTCTATCCTTAACTTTCCCACATCTTAATGATTATTATTTCTTAATATTCAAACTTCATTATTAACTGCAGGAAAAATAAAACAGTATTCCCCAAATTCCTCTAGGTCTCACCTGAAGTCAAGGTGCCTGAGAAATTAAACATGGTAGGATTTTTGGAGAGTATCCTGCCACCAAAAAGGAAGAGAAGGGTGTGATTCATAGCCACTCCTGATCAGGGGTAGCAGCAAAGCAATTTGGGCTAGAAAAAAATGATTTAAGAAATAATTGAGAATAGCTCAGGGAAATACTGTAAGGAAATTAATAATACTGGAAGATGCCAGTAAGATGGTAAGAGGAAGATTGGAGAAAATACAAGCAATCCTCATTAAACAATCTCTTGTTCAAAGTAACAACAGCACAAAATGAAGAGGGCTTATGACGCGTCCTCATAGTTGCAACCATAGCGGCATTTCAACTAGCATCACAATTCAGACGTTTGGCAACCAGCTTGCAGTTATGGTTGCAGCATCGTCCAGTCACATGATTGCCATTTGTGACCTTCACTGCAGCACTGGGGAAGCCAGCAGGAGATCACAAATGATGATCACGTGACATCATGCTTAATCCCATTCAGGATTTGCTGAGCGACCATGATTGGAAGCGATAGAACCACTATCGTGAGTCAGCATAATCATGTGCCGTTGCACTTTTCAGCCACGTGTAAGGGCTTTTTTCTGGTCTCAATTAGCATTGTTTTCTGCAGAAAACAATAGGAGTGTTTGAGAGAGCCCTAGTAAGGATGATGAAGACACAGAGAGGAAAGCTAGTGGGATAGATTTATTTGCCATGGGGTGGTGACTAATTCTGGAAGAAAAAAATAAATTCCTGATCACATTACAAAAGCTATGCCCATGAATCTCACACATGGGGGGCCTTTGTCAGCAAAAATGGGGTTCAGGCGGGCTACGGGCCGCCCTCCCGACCTCTGTTTTCACTGGCAGAGGGTTGCAGGAGGCTGTCGCATCCGAATACAGAGCTCGGGAGCCCATTTTCAAAGACAGAGCACTCGGTCCACCACAGGCGCCCCTGACACAGGTGACATCAAGCTGGCCACATCCATACCTTGACCACACCCACCACACCTCTCTGAGGTCAAATATAATCCTAATGCAGCCCTCAATGAAACTGAGTTTGACACTCCTGCAGTAGAGGATTGAAACCCCATAGAAGAGGGGTATCAAGCTCATGGCCCGGATACTTCACATGCTGGCCCCGCCCCTGCCTGGTTTAGCGAAGGGGCCAAAAGTACCAATACGTCACGTAACACTGCTGTGACAACACCAGTTTTGACACTCCTGCCAAAGAATTAACATCGAGCTACCCACATCTAATGAATCCCAATAAGGCAAAACTGGCCAGGTGGTCATTGTAATTGAGAACATTATATTATTTTCCAGTTCCTCCTGAAAGGAGTTTCTGTTGGATAATAGAGCTGAAGGTTTGGATTTGGGGAGCTGCATTTTAGGAGCCAGATTTTTCTACTGTTGTGTCTTCAGGGTTCTGGGCCTCTTGGTTTCTCTTTTAGTGTCCTCCATTTGTTTTCCAGTGAAAGAGGCATCTTATGATTAAATGCCCCATTTCTCTGTGTAGATGTTTGTAATGACGATACAAATCAACTTTCCAAGTGCAACCACCATCACACAGTCATGAGAAGCTCCCTATAAAGAAGGCCAAACAGAAGTCAATGCTTTGAACTTAAATCACTTGTTTGATAGCTTTTCAAGAGGGTGGAAAATGTGTTGTGGTTCACCGGCAGCTAGTGCAGATGGCAGAGATATCGGACACTGAGGACAAAAGGGAACCAGTCAGGGAGCCTGGTGAGGACTCATGCGAGGGTTCTGTGTCAGATGCAGAGATGGAGCCAGGTCCATCTGGGAATGGGGTGCTGCCTTCAGAGTCTGGCAGCAGCGTACAGAGGACCCAGGGGAGCCTGTTCCCAGTCCGCATGTGCACAGGGCTGCTAGAAGGACAGAGCAGCTGAAGCAGCAAGGGCGACTCAGGAGTAAGGCTGAGAAGAGATTGCCCCTCCCATAAGGGATAAAAGCCAGCCCTTGGTGATGTGCTTTTTGCAGGAAGCAAAGAAGTTCATTAGATTCTGATTCCTCATTGAAGCCCTGCAAACTTTGGTTTGTCTTTGCTGGAACTTCTGTCAGTTGTTATTCCAATTAAGCGGACTTCTATTTCTTGGCAGCCTTCTATAATCCTCAAAGGCGTGAGCTTATCTCAGAGAATTGTGTCTAATGAGTTTTGGCTGGGAATGCAAGAAATTCCCAGCATCACATTAAAAAAGTTTGTTTTTACACTCAGTTTGTGTTTCCTTAATTTGGACGAGGCCTGGGTCAGAACAAAACATAGCATTTCGGTTCGGTTTCCTTTTTGGAAAACAACCCCTTGCGATTACGCTGTGGTTAATATTTTCCCCTATGTTCCCCTCTCCAAATTCTTTGAAATGAATTTTGCAATGAGATGCATTTGTTTTAATCAGAATGAAGTTTTCTCATCCAGGCAATGTGGTTCATCCTTCTGCAAATTTTCTTCCCTGGGGTTGATGAGATTACACCAAGGGTGGCATTTTAATTGACCTAAGTCAGAGCTCAGAGAAATTATAGAAATAGTTAGCTGGGTTTTTTCTCCCCCCCCCTCCCCTTTTAATGAACTGGATTTATACTGATTCTAATTTTAGAGCTCTTCTAAAGAGAATGAAAGCACCTGTGCCTACTTTATTTTAGGGTAGTTTTGGAAAGCAGTCTGATAGCCCATTGGCTGCAGCAGATGCTGATGCTTCTGATGTCCAGTCGGTGGATTCGAGTTTGTCGAGAAGAGGTTCAGGGACAAACAAGAGAGACACCGTTTGTCAGGTAAAGTGTACATCTGCAAATAAATTGTGCCTGTAATAGCAATAGCATTAGCATGTAGACTTATATACCGCTTTATAGTGCTTTCTAGCCCTCTCTAAGCAGTTTACAGAGTCAGTCTATATCCCCCAACACTTTGAGTCCTCATTTTACCCACCTTGGAAGGACAGAAGGCTGAGTCAACCTTGAGCCTGGTGGGATTAAACTGCCAAATTGCAATAGAAGTAGCTTGCAGTACTGTACTCTAACCACTGTGCCACCGAGGCTCTTAATCCTGGTTGGTTATTTCATCCCCCCTCCCCCACTCTCTCTCTCTATCTCTCTCTCCTTCCCTCCCCCTCGTGTGTGTGTGTGTGTGTGTGTGTGTGTGCTGTTTAGCTTCCCCGGTATTATCCCACGTCATTGTAGTGCTGTTAAAGTTTTAAAGTTGCTTTAAAGTTGTAGCAACGTTTCAGCAGAATCTCATCTGTATTGTGTCACAATATTGTATAACAAACTCAAACAGAGCCTGTTGATTGGCAGATGAGATTCTGCTGAAACATTGCTATCAACTTTAAAAGACACTACAATGACGTGGGATAATACCCGAAGGAAGCTGAACAGCAAACATGTAAGTACCGCGCAAACTTAAAAAAACAAATATATATATACGCTGTTCAGCTTCCTTTGGCGTATTATCCCACGTCATGTAGTGCTTTTAAAGTTGTAGCAACATTTAGGAGCAGAATCTCATCTGCCATCATCAGGCTTCTGTATTGTGTTTGTCTGCAGAAGCCTGATGATGGCAGATGAGTTATTCTGGCCTGAAACATTGCTTCAACTTTAAAAGCACAACTATAATGACGTGGGAAAATACCCGAACAAAGCTGAATACATCTAATATCTATCTATTCTATGCCTATCTATCTATCTATCTATCTATCTATCTATCTATCTATCTATCTATCTATCTATCTATCTATCTATACACACATACATACATATATATTTATTGTATATTTATAATAAATCCATCTTTCATTTAAACAGTGTGTCAACTGAGTACATATATATTATGCTAACAATTATAATTAAACCTTTTCTTACCAATACGACAATAATCACTTTTTCTTTATAAGCCATTATGTCTTACATCTATTATCTTTATAACAACTTATTTCTCTTGACGTTCATCTACTCAATTTTAACTTGTTTTATTTTCCAAACCATTGATAAAATAGATCCCATACCATATAACATTCAGTGTCTTCTTTTTCTTTGATTGCCAGTGTTAATCTATTCATTTCTACACATTCTCATGTTTTCTCAATCACTTTTTCCCTCTGCCGGAATTTTTTTCGCTTTTCCAATTCTGAGCGATTACAATTCTAGCTGCAGTTAATACATGAATAATTAAACATACTTTTTCTTTGCTATAACATTCATTTCTGTTGAATAACCTTTACCGAAAGGTCAAATAATAGCAAATATCAAAAAGTCAAATAATAAGAAATAACAAACCCAAAACCAAATAAAAACAAAATAGACTTCAATTTACGACCCGCAAATAAGCCCAAAATTTAAGTGAGAATTTTTTTTAAAGTGAGTTTGGCCCCATTTTACGATTTTTTTGTACCACATCTGTTAAGGAAACCACTGCAGTTGTTAAATTAGTAACCTGGTCATTAAGTGAATCTAGCTTCCCCATTGACTTTGTTTGTCAGAAGGTCACAAAAGGGGATCACGCAATCTCGGGACATTGCAAATCAACATAAATGTGAGTCAATTGTCTAGCATCCAAATGTAAATCATGTGACTGTGGGGATGCTTCCATGGTCATAATTGAAAAATGGTCATGTCACTTTTTTTCTGTGCCATTGTAACTTTTGAACGGTCACTAACTGATGACCCAGGGAGTGGCACAAAAGCAACAAAGTCACAGGTAAAATCCCTTTAATACTTCCAACTTGGCCCCCAATGTCCAGTTATGATCGGCTGGAGAAAAAACTCCCAAGAACAGTTTTTAAATGCAAGAAATTTAGTCCGAACCCAAAGTATGTATAAATTATAAATAAAAACCGATACAAACCATGCTGCAGCAATTAACGAGACAGGGCAGGATAAGGAATTGCAGACTTCAAAAGATGACAAAACACACCTTCGGGAGGACGCCAGAACCCAGATAAGACTTGACAAAGATAATGCACACTTTTGCTTCCAGCAAGGTGCTGTGCGCAAACACCCTTTATATCCTGTTTTCCCAGCTGCAGCTGATATGAAGGGAATCAGGGCCTTTTTCTCCCCTGTAAGCCATGTTGCTTCCTTATCCGTTCCTCCCTGCGTGCCTTAGGATGAAGAGGGGGTGGCCCTGGGTCTTCCTCTGAATGCCCAGCCGGACTGTGCCCTTCCCCAGTTTCCTCCACATCCACCAGAGCCACACTCCCACTCCCTGTCAACTGCTCAATCTCCCCCTCAGAATCAGACTCCAACAGGGGCATGACACTAACCGAAGTGTTGTAAGTCAAAGAATACCTACACTTGTAGGTTGATTTCATTTGCATTCGCCTCCTTAAAAAACTTAGTTTAAAGTGCATTTGCAGGTTATCCTTATAATTCTTTTTCATTAAGGGACCTTTGTTATTTTACAGCCTAATCACATTCAGGTCTTCTCAGAGATACGTTTGATTGTACATCTTGTTTATTTTCTTTTTGCTTTCAGTCGGGATGTGGCTCTGTCTGATTTATGCAGCTCTTTTCTCTGGGCCCCTATCCATATTTTACATTTATTTCTGTTTGCTTGCTTGCTTCAGTGGAAAAGAAAATTAGTTTGTTTGTTTTTTTCCCCCTCACTGGTTGGTTTTAAGATGCCTTCTGCAAGAAAACAGATTCCATCCCCTTAATTAAACTGACCCACAAATAAGGGAAACGTCTTTGATGGCACGATGGTGAAGAGTAATTGCTCCCTTAAGTTCAAGAGAGGGAAGCTGACCGTAGCAGCAAAAAGTAGCATCCATCCTGACTCTCTGCCTGTTAAGTCCTCTAACTTCCAGCTCTTTTGGAAAGCTCCCTGTGAAATGTCCCTGAGAGGTTTTCAGGAGGTTTAGGGTGCTGCTCCCCCTCAGGGAATACCTACCGTTTTTCCTTTGGGAGTCTCCCCTCACACAGATGAGCGCAGAAAACCATCCTTCACCCTTCACAACAACAGATGACATCCCTTTTGAAGTCCTTCAGGATTTGGAAGAGGGGGAAGGTGGGTGGTGGGTGGGTGGATGGATGGATGGATGGATGGAGAGAGCAGTCTCTCTGATTTCATGCATTTTTTTTTTCACTCAGCAGTTATCAGCCACATCCAGACTGTTCAGATCATCCCGTAATATTGCTCAGGTTTTTTTCCAGAGGTCTGCCACTCCCATAGTTCTCTCTTTGTCTCTCTCTCTGTGTCTCTCCCCCCCTCTCCCCCTCTCCTTTTTCCTCTCTCTCTCTCCCTCCCTCCCTGCCCCTCATTTCTCTCCCCATCCCTCTCTCTGCCCTTCCCTCTCTCCCCCTCCCTCTCTGACCCTCACCTTTTATCTCTCTCCCCCTCCCTCCCTCTGACTCTTCTCTCTCTCTCCCTCTCCCTTTCTCTCTCCCTCCCTCCTTCTCCCTCCCCCCTTCTGTGTGTGTGTGTGTGTGTGTGTGTGTGTGTGTGTGTCTGGATTATCTGCTGCCATCTAGTGACAGGTTTTCATTCCCCGCCAGATTAGAGCTTCCTGGTTCACCCACTCAAAAGAGGATCAATTATTTTGCTAGAATAAGTGAGCAATTACTTTTGCAAGTTAATCAGCACTGCAAAACTTTTTTTTTTTCCTAAGAATTTGCAAACAGAAAAAAAAAAAAAAATTTTCAGAGTCTTCTCATNAAGAATTTGCAAACAGAAAAAAAAAAAAGATTTTCAGAGTCTTCTCATTCAGCTGAGTTTAAATATAAATATGGTGAATAAAACAAAAATATGGGGTAGATGATCAGTTCCTCCTTCTAATTCATTTTTCACATAACAGGCAGGGAAGCCATCAAATGTCCACTTCCGAAACCCTTTTGCAAGGTGAACATAACTGTAATAACTATTTATTTCCTTCCTAATTATTCACCTCTGTGCGAGCCAGGACTATACAGGTAGTCCTCAACTTAAAAACAGTTCAAAGTTACAACAGTAGTGAAAAAAAAAGTGACTTATGGCCATCTTTCACACTTATGACTTGTGCAGCATCCTCACACTCAGGTGATCAAAATCCGGATGTCATCTCGTGGGAAATAATGATTAGAAAATGCATATCAACATCAAAAATTTTAGCAAAGGGTCCTCTGCCTGGTTGCTGGGTGGGCATAGCCATGATGGGCGTTGCCTAATCAGCCTCCTGCATCACATTTTTTCTCACCCTGGGCTCCAGAGGCTTTCCTTGAGCCTCCAGGAGGGTGAAAACGGCTTCCCCAGGCTCCGGAGGCTGGAAGCTGGAAACGGGCCCATTTCCGGCCTTCCTGAACTTCCGGGAGGCCCATTTTTCACTCTCCCTGAGTCTCCATGGTGCCCTTCACTTACCGGCATCCAAAATGGGCCACTTGGGGACTCCTGGGAGGGGAGGGGAGGAGCAGGGTGGGCGGGGCCAGCCAGGAGTGGGATTTGGGGGTTCTTCAAATTGCACAGAATCTTAGCTAGGGGGTTCTCCCAAACCCTTGCGAACCCCCAGCAGCCCAGCCCTGCATCTATCTGTATGTATCACACATGCACTCCCACTAAATTCCTGTGAAGGGATGTGGTCTGATACGGCCTTATTTAATACTGTGCTGACTGTAACTATCATCTTTATGAAAAAAAAAATCATAGAATCATAGAATAACAGAGTTAGAAAGGACCTTGGAGGTCATCTAGTCCAACCCCTTGCTCGAGCAGGAGAGCCTATTCCAAATATTAGCCTCTACACCTAGCGTTGCCTCCTGATGCAGGACTTTGATCCTGAAATTTGCCTGCCTTGGCACACAGAAAGAAAATAAAACCTAGATGGTATTTCTTGGATCTGATCTGCAAGTTCAAACCAACGATAGAAACAAACTTTGAGCCCCCCTCCAAAATATCCCCCATTGGGCCCTTGTGAAAAGAGTTATAAAGAAGGGAGGAAAAGGAAGATAATTATTCGATAAGGATTCCGGGAGGCCCATTTTTCACCCTCCCTGAGTCTCCATGCATGTCCTACACTTACCTGCATCCAAAACAGACCACCTGGGGACTCCTGGGAGAGGAGGGGAGGTGCAGGCAGGGACAACCAGGTGTGGGATTTGAGGGTTCTCCAAATTGCACAGAATCTTAGCAAGGGGGCTGTCCACAGTGAACCCCCAGCAACCCAGTCCTGCCAAATGAGGAGGCTAGCCCTGATTTTGTTCCATGCCTGATGTCTTTCCATCAGTGTATCTTGTCCTTTTTTATACTGTGGAGTGTGCTGGTCTCTGGAAAATATTTCTATAGTGAAGGAACCTTGAAAATGGTATGGAAATCCAGCACAAAAAACAATTTAGCTTTTCGACTTGATTGAATTGGAAACTTAATGAGTTTTTTTTTTCTTTTTCTTTTTGGTATTCTTTTTTTTCCTCCTTTTTCTTTCTGAAGATTTGTGAAAGCACCGGTGAATCTCTAGTCTCCTGCGAAGGTGAATGCTACAGGGTCTTCCATACAGAATGCCTCGGACTGAGCTCACAGCCTGATGGGAAATTTATCTGCCTGGAGTGCAAAAATGGTAAATGGGTGGAATTATTATTGTTATTGTTGTTATTGTTATTGTTATTACTGTTATTGCCTTGAGAAAGGGGCTGGAGTGCCAAAAGTTCTGAACGCTACTAAAGAAGGATCCGTCTTTTGTCTTTCAAAATGGTTTGGGATTTAAGATTTCAAGCCTAACCTACGTTCATGTAGCATGAAGTTGCAGTCATTTGTGTTTTAGCACTGAGTTTAAGCATTAACTTGATAACCTATTTTTCCTGTTGATCTCCATTTAGAATATTGGTCCTCTTTGTTTTCCTTCACATTGAATAGCTAAAAAATTTGACATAATTGCCTCAGGTTTTTTTAGCCTCTGGAAAACTGAGAGGAATATACTGTTGGATCCTCTCATTGTCACCCATGTTTGAAAATGTCTTCCATGAGATACCGTCCCAGCTCTACATTCTGCATCCAACCCTTATCTTTCATTAGGAAAGCTGTATTTTCATATTCTTTTTAGATCAATAGAAAAGGAAGATTAAATTGCAGAATATTGGAAGTGGGATTTGCTTTAACCTTTAAGCAGTATGTCCCAAAGGTGCTTTTCAACAGGTAACTGGACTTTCTGGTTTTTCTCTGAAGATGTTTCGCTTCTCATCCAAGAAGCTTCTTCAGCTCTGACTGGATGGTGGACAATGGAGCTAAAGTAGTCAGAGCTGAAGAAGCTTCTTGGATAAGAAATGGAACTTTGAAATGGTCTTCAAAGAAAAACCAGAAAGTCCAGTTACCTCTTGAAAAAGCACCTTTGGGACAACTATGACCTGGATGATTGAGAATCTCCATGGACTCTAAGCAGTATGTTGTTGATACCCAATTGTATATTTCAGGAGGCCCTTTAAACGGTCACTAACCATCTCATGGTTTGGCTCCTTGCAATGCTCTCTACCTGGGGCTGCCCTTGAAGAATTCCCAGAAACCTTCACTGGTCCAGAATGAGCAATAATGGGCATGTTTAGTGTATCTGTGTAACACGTGTGCTGGTTGCCAATTTATTTCCAGGTGTGAGTCAAGCTGCTGGTTGTTATTATAAAACCCCACTTATCACAAAGCCTGGTTTCTTTAAAGACCAGCTGATTCGATTCTGCAGAGTTGGTCCACTGTAAATTTGTATCCACTGGAATTCCCAGTAGGCCACTTCCTCTAGATCAAATGGGGCAGGCAAGTCCCATTGGGATAAGGTGGCACCTCAAATACCTTGGACCCATGCCATAGAGGGATTTAAAGACAATAACCTGTTTCTTGAATTGGACCCAGAAGCAAAATGGTAAATCATACAATTCGCCAAATAGTGATGTCATGTGTTGACCTCTGCTTGCCAGATAGGGAAGGATTATTGCTTAGTTTTTGCCCCATCATAGCAATGGCACTTACATACCGCTTCACTGGAGTTTTACAGCGATTTACAGAGTCAGCCTATTGCCCCCCAACAATCTGTCTCCTTATTTTACTGACCTTGGAAGGATGGAAGGCTCAGTCAATCTTGAGCCAGTCAGGATCTAACTTCCTGGCAGTGAGCTAATTAGCCTGCAATACTGCATATGGATGGATGGATGAATGGATGGATGGATGGATATTAATAGAGCGATGATACATATAGATAGAAACAGTGAGAGACAGAGAGAGAGAGATAAGACATCAATAGCACTTGGATTTATTATATACCGCTTCACAGTGCTTTACAGTCCTCTCTAAGAGGTTTACAGAATCAGCATATTGTCCTCCAACAATCTGGCTCCTTATTTTACTGACCTTATTTTACTGACCTCAGTCAACCTTGAGCCAGTCAGGATCTAACTTCCTGGCAGTGAGCTAAATTAGCCTGCAATACTACATATGGATGGAGGGAGGGAGGGATAGATGGATGTTAATAGATAGATGATACATACAGATAGAAAGAGTGAGAGACAGAGAGAGAGAGACAAGACATCAAAAGCATTTAGACTTCTTATATACCGCTTCACAGTGCTTTACAGTCCTCTCTAAGAGGTTTACAGAATCAGCATGTTGTCCCCAAATAATCTGGCTCCTAATTTTACTGACCTTGGAAGGATGAAGGCTGAGTCAACCTTCAGCTGGTGAGAATTGAACTATCGAACTGCTGGCAGTCAGTAGAAGTAGTCTGCAGTACTGCATTCTAAACATTTTGCAAACAGCCCCTCAACCTTTTACGTTTCTCCTCTTCAAAGGGCAGCATATATGCTTTTCCTGCAAACTTCCCGGCAAAGACGTGAAGCGCTGCTCGGTCAATGCATGTGGCAAATTCTACCACGAGGCCTGTGTCCGCAAGTTTACGACAGCCGTTTTTGAATCCCGAGGATTCCGTTGCCCTCAGCATTGTTGCACCGCCTGCTCTATGGACAAGGATATTCATAAAGCAAGCAAAGGTAAGGGAAAGAGCAGGGTGATCATTTTAGCTGCGAGGCATCGTCATGAAAGCTCCAAATGATTCCTGTGTGTTTGGCATAGCTTCATGGTAGAATTCTTGCTAAAGTTTGGGAAAGGAAAAGTCCAGAAACAGCGGCAATCTAGGTGGGAAAATGTAATTAAGTGATGGCAAACCTTTTTGTTGTAGTGTGACAAAAGCATGCACGTGCCAGCACCCACAATGCAATGGCACCCCCCCCCGCGCATGCTTGTGCAACATCTCCGCCCCGCCCCCTTACCTGCACTGTGCATACGTGCACCTCCCAGCTGATTTTCAGCCCATTTGAGGCTCTTTTTGCCCTCCCAGAGACTCGAAAGAACCCTCGGGAGGCCGAAAAACAGGCCCGTTTTGGCACTTCCAGTATTTCCAGAAGGCCCGTTTTTCAGCCTACCAAGGCTGCAGAGGCTTCCCTCAACCTCCAGGAAGGCGAAAATGGCCTCAAACGGGCTGAAAATCAGCTGGGAGGTGCACGCATGCGCAGTGTAGGTAAGTTTGGCTGGGGCTCGTGTGCCCGCACAAATGGCTCTATGCCATAGCTTTGCCATCACAGATGGAGTTTGTTTTTGGCAGTGGTTTGCTCTCCAAGCTTGTTTCAATTTAACTTCTGACATTTCATTACCAGACCAGGTTAACATCATCAGGAGGATTTTCTTCTCCTATTCCTCTGTAGCTTATAAATGTCTTGTTTGTAATTGCACAACCAACTGACCACACTGGCACACAAGACATTTATAAGCTACAGAGGAATAGGACAAGAAAGCCCTGCTGATGATGTTAACCTAGTCTGGTAGCAAAATGTTCAGAAATTAAATTGAAACAAGCTTGGAGAGGAAACCACTTCCAAAATCTAAAACCCAAGCTACAAGTATTTCCTATTATTTCAATGTAGTTTGTTCTCAGATTCTTTAAAAGGGGGACATTCCGGGTCAGTCTGAACAGGTGGAGATAACACACAAGTCTAATGTGATTGCTATTTTCCCATGGTTTCTATGGAGAAAAAAAATCTTCACCTTCCTGCAATTGTTTTGTGTTCGGAGAATTATTTGCCAGGAATCAACAAACCTTGACAAAAGCTTTGGGCTGTTGGTTTATATGAAATTTACAGGAGAGAAAAGAATGGAAGCCTTTATATCAACCTAATGAACATCCGTTCTGAATCATTTAGGGAATGTGTGTATCTTACTTCTTCGCAAAATGACACGATTTGCAGTAGCATTCATATGTGTAAAAATACACCTACGTTATTTACACACTGCAAAACATGGAACCTAACTCTAACCCTAAAACATTTTTGGCTGCTGTTTGCTATGAAAAAGATCAAGACAACTCAAAAACAAAACCAAATTTCTTACATCCTTTGAAAGAGACACTCGGTGATTGATTTCATCCTGTTTCATCAGATGTGAGTAGCCAGATGTTAATGGGAAATTGAATTCACAGACCTTTGCACATTGGATAACTTTCCTTTTCTTTAGATAGATAGATAGATAGATAGATAGATAGATAGATAGATAGATA
>BHFT01023123.1:0-12754 GCA_004320025.1 Laticauda laticaudata | reverse complement strand
TGAACAAATCGAGTAATTATCACATTGTTTTCAAGACACTTATAGATAAATGTTTTTATGATGCCTATACAGAATTGTATAGATTCAATGTCAATGTCAGATTAGAACTGATGCTTTAGTTTGCCAGAGTTCCTTTTCTCTCTTTTCGCACAATATTTCTTTTTTCCAGTAATTTCTGGCACCTCATCAGTTCTTGTTGTTTCTTCAGAGATAATTTAACTGAGGTTTGTGCTTAAAAAAATAAAAAGAATTCATTCAATAGCTTAAGGCTAGGTCACACTGGCCAACGGATGCAAAACATATGCAAAAGGAGCACAGCGGAGGAGCAAAATTCAAGTTGGTGGCTCCATCCGTTGTTATCTGTTCTCAAAAGTGCCACCAAATTTGCATAAACAGAACGGAAAGGCACGGAAAGGAAATGGATCATGGGGATGGATGGTAGCGGCGATTTAAAAAGCGGATGTTCGTAGGGAGCCTAAGTGGATTGAAAGCGGACTGGAAGCGGATGACACAATCCACAAGGGCTTCCCGGAGGGAGAATTAGCGAAGCGGATGTGTAGCGGCAAGGAGCAGAATCCTAGCGGATGACACTGAATGCATCACACGGACGCCTATAGGATCATAGCGGATGCGTAGCGGATGCGTAGCGGATGCGTAGCAGATTGCAAAGTGTTCACTGCGCATGCGGGGAGGATGACTTGGTTTTAGCTCCATGGATTAAAAGGGTGCAGCTTGCAAGCAGTCATCATACAGAGAGGAAAGACCTGCTGCTAGAGACCTCTGAGAGAACACCATGGGAAGAAGAGGAAGCTGTGCCTATCCTGCCAGCCTGGCAAAGAAAGAACAGAAAAACTAAAACAATCCCACCCCCCTGGCACTGACCTCTGAAGCTGCCTGGTGCTTCTCTGCTGCTGGCTGGTGGTTGCTCCTGGTGTTGCTGTGCTGCTGCTTCTTCTACTGGTGCTGCTGGTGCTTCTGCTGGTGCTGCTGGTGCTTCTCCTGCTGGTGCTGCTTCGGTGCTTCTCCTGCTGCTGGTAGGTGCTTCTCCTGCTTGCTGCTGGTGCTGCTGCTGGTGCCTGGTGCTGCTGCTGTGATGGACCAGCCCCAAGGCCCTCAAAAAGCCCTGCCTGCCTGAAGGCCCCTGAAGCCCGCCTGCCAGAAGGAGGAAGGGCAAGGCAAGGAGAAAGGGAGAGAGGAAACAGTACTCCATTTCCCGAAGACCATGAGGAGGAGGTGCTTGGAATGGTTGAGGGAGGATAAGTACCTGTGAAGAAAGGGCCACAGGCTCTATCAACACCAAGAGAAAGCAGGCAAGCTTGGAGAGAGAAGGCGGGAGCCTGGGCTACACTCAGATGTAACTCTTGGATGGTGGAAGCACATGCCACACCTTGGTATGGCAAGCTGCAAACCTGGAAAATTGGGCAGGCCACTGTCAAGCTCACTGACCGGGAGCACCTATGTCATGGCCAGGTGCAGCTTCCTGGAGGGGTGAGAATCTGTCATCCAAGGAACAGCCCCTCTGTCAACCCCTCTCCCTCAGACAGCCCACACAGAGCCACTCCTCCTTCCACCCAGGAAGACATGAGCTACACTGTCCAGGCAGGTGTCTTCCTTGGAGGGCCCCACGACAGAGAACCCCCCCCACAGCTCACTCTCCGTGCTGGAGGACGTGGAGGATCCCCTGTCTCAGATGGAGCAAGAAGAAGCAGCCACCAGAGACGCAGCGCCACACCCAGACACCCAGCTCCACCTCCACAGAAACCAGGCAAGAGAGGCAGACCGGAGGGACAGAGCCACACTGTCCTCTTGAGATCAGGACACGCAAATAAAAGGCCAGCACAGATCTCAATCTCCCCAGCTGGTCCACTCGACATACCATCCTGCAACCGCAAGCCCTTCATCACCTACGTGAGCCAGAACCCTCATGGACATGCCAGAGGCCCAGTACCCAGGCGATGAAGGAGAGGATCACCAGCTTCTTCTGCACAACCCTCCAGGCTCAAGCTGAACCTGCCTCCTACCCACTCCAGGTCTGCTCCTCCACCCCAGGCGATGTCACAGACCTTCCACGGATTTCAACAGCCCCTCATACCAAGCCTACCACTACCAGGACTTCCCACAGCAGAGGCAGCCCTTCGCAGTCGAGGCCAGCTTCATCGGAGCCATAGATGCCACAGACACCTCACCTTGAACCCAGCTACAGACCAAGACAGCCCCACTACAACCGCTCCTTCCTCGCACCCCAACAGCCCAAGCCCGTTGTCAAGAACATCTTGTCATCAGTCCCTTGGGCCTCACATCCCAGGTACTTTGATGAACGGGCCTCTCAACCTCACGGGACGAGTCAAGCTCTCTGAGAGCTTCCCGTGCATACACCATCCTCCTGTTGTACTCTCGGGGCCAGGCACCCAATGGCGCCTCAGACCAAGCCCACTCCAGCACAGCCACCTCCACAGTCCCTGCCCCTTTACATCTGAGACCCATGGGCACCGCCTCGAGTGACTGAGAAGAGTGCCAGAGACTGAAGTTGTTACCTGTTTCACTTTATCTTTGCTAAAGCACACTTTACTTGGGTCATTTGGCTTTTTAATAAAGTCATACAGATGTTATTAATAAAGGTTATCTTTGCTTTCACAACACTTGGTTGCATTTTTTTTTACTTGGTTCACCAAAGTGTTGGTGGAAAAAACTTTGAAAAAAGGGTTTAAGCTTTTGCATGCTTGTGGGATGGGTAAGGATAGTTCTGGATGGGTAAGGATAAGTTGTGGATTGGAAAGGTACTGTGAGGATGGGTAGGGCATTGTTGTGCGATGGGTAAGGAAGTTGTGGAATGGGTAAGGATAGCTTGTGGGATGGATAAAGGATAGTTGTGGGATGGGTTAAGGATAGTTGTGGGATCGATAAACCTCCAGTGCAAGCATAGTGGGACTGTATGGTCCACTTCTCCCAGCTGCACACATATGGCCCTTTATTATCATAACAATTTATTCACTGATTC
This sequence comes from Laticauda laticaudata, assembly GCA_004320025.1. Taxonomy (NCBI): domain Eukaryota; kingdom Metazoa; phylum Chordata; class Lepidosauria; order Squamata; family Elapidae; genus Laticauda; species Laticauda laticaudata. The sequence goes on along the minus strand of BHFT01023123.1, from coordinate 9,756 downwards.
AAACAAAATTTCAAAAAAACAAAACTCTTAATTAATGCCCTATCATTGTAGGAAACACTCACATACATGGCAACAATCTCATCAGTGTGAAGAGACAGGCTCAACAGGAAGCATCCATTAAGCATCTACCATCCTGTCTTGCCACTCCACTGCTCCAGCTGGGGAGTTTGCAAGTGTTTCAGGAGGTTGCGCTGCTTCTTCCCTTCATAGTGAAAGCCTATGTTGGGGCTTGCACATCCACAGTGTTTATCAGTGTTTTTTGTCCTTGCCTCCATTTCACCAGCTCCATGTCCCATTGCCCTTGTTGACGGTCCACAAGCCTGTTCTGCAAAAGACTGGGTAAGCGGTGCGCATGACCAGATTTGTGCAGGATGCAGCAAACTTCCCACTGATGCTCCTCACAGTCTCTGGCGTGATTGCTCTGCATGGGGCTTGCGCGTAGTCAAGATCATCTCTCGCGACACTCTTGGCATTAGGCCAGACATCCTGTCAAAAGAAAAGCGCCATTTCTCTTCCACACCCAGCCTGTGCTATTCGAATAGGTGTTAGGGTCTCCCCACCAACACCCTGGAACATCTGTTGTTGAAGGATCCTCTCTTCACGGTTGCGGTATCTTTGAAGTGTAGGGCCTTCATGAGGTAGGTTCTGAGGGGAGAAGGCGTCATCACCCATGGTGAAGTAGGGCAACATCTTGTGTGTCGTTGGGTAGGGGGGGTCTGGGATCTGGAAAATCCATGATGAGGTTGCATTCCAAGCCCATCCTTGAGGTCACTGGCTATTGTATATCTGGGCATCTGAAGCTAACCCGTTGCCTGAAGCATTGATGTACATGAACTTGTAGTCACATCACCATGGGCAAAGAGGATGATGCTGACGAAGCCCTTGTAGTTGTAATAATTGGACTCTGAGTTGGCTGAGCTTTGCAGGCCCACGTGCTCCCACTATGCTCCAACGGTGTGGGGAAAGTTCCACCTCTGATACGCACTCGCTTCTGCAACTTTCTCCAGCCTTCTTCAGTGTGGGACACTGAGGAGCTCTCCACGTATTCTTTCATGATGGCCTCACCACTTCTCTGACCACAATCCCTGATGGGTGTTTGTGTGGGCACCCTCCAGGCAATCCTGCATGTTTCTGTTTGTGGCCCAGATGCCAGGTGGCGCAGAGTCATGCCACTTCAGTCCAGGGTCCAAGAAACACCTTAAATAGTATTCCCACTCTAGTGCGTTGCCGTCGCCTTCCAGGCCTCAGGTTGGCCCCTGGCCGGGCGCTCCTCCACGTATTCTTCAATGATGGCCCTGCACCACTTCTCTGAAACCACAAAATCCTGACTGGTGGTTGTGTGGCAACCCTCCAGGCATCCGCATTCGTTTGGTGTCCCCAGATGCCAGGTGGCGCAGAAGTCAATGCCACCTTCAGTCCAAAGGAGTCCAGGCTGGGACAGAAAGTTGGTGTTTTGCCTTGGCACCTGGGTCTCAGACGCTCCACAACTCCGTCAAACCTGGCTGGTGGCATCCTCATGAAAAGTGCTGGAATGCACGAGGGTCTTCATTCCTTAGCTCACCACAGCTTGTCCAAAGAGTCCAAAACTCCACTCTTCTCCCGATCCATCTTCGGACCCAGAAGCTCTTGAAACCTCTCCTTCCTCTCCTTGCATAGGAAAGGTGAAAAAGTCTGAAGAGGGCTTGGTTCTGGTGTTGATGGATGGTGGTTAGCCAAAGGAAGTGTGGCGATGATCCATGGGAGCGTGCAATGGATGATTGTGGAAGAGCAAGAGCAAGGCTGAAGAGGTCTGAACACACGGCTCGACGTGAGCTGATCGTCGTAAGATCAGGTGATTTCCTCCCCCTTTTTATCAGGAAATATCGGTTTTCCACTAGGTGTCTTCCACATACCGGTCTAGAGCATCTCCATGACATCCTAAATATCTGAGATACGTGTACTGTGACTTTTGTTCCCGCCCCTCATTGAGGCCCCCCGCCCCCAACACATTTTGTCCCGTTTTAATGCTTTAGATATCCGAGCCTGCATCTGCTTCATACCTTTGCTATGCTCCGTGCTACTAACGCTGGTGTGACGTCCGCGTACCTTCGCTTCCTCCCTCTTTTCGCTTATCCCTTGGAGTGGATGTGAGTGCGGGCGATGCCCAGAGGAAATGCCGAGAGGATTACAGGGGACATGTACACGGATGACAACGGATGTAGAACTTTGTTCCCGTATGTGTCGCAGATATACGGATCGTACGCGGCGGAAAGTTATTCCGCTCAAAAAGTTTTGTGCAGCTCAAAACCTTTTGAGCGGATGAAATAGCAGTAGACGCGATGTTTCACAGATAGAGCACAATGAAAGAACGTATGCAGTGAGGTAACACCACGGATGCATCGTGTTTTCGCAAGCGTTTTTCTCCGTTTTACATCTTCTTTGCATCCGTTGGTGCAGTGTGACATGGGCTTTAAAGTGGTCCTGGAGATTTTAAATCATTCAAAACTTAAAGATATTTGCAGTTAATATTCCAGTCAATTTCAAGCTTCATTCCTGCTTTTCACAATTTCCTGATGGAACACATACTTTTGGTTTTCTGCCTTTTTTTTTTTGGTTACCTACTACTTTGTCAACTTCATGGAGCATTTGATGCATTGATTCTTTTCTTTTGAACACATCTAAACAAATGCAAATTTTACTTTTCTTATCAGCTTTCACTAACTTCTGTACTTTCTGATAAGAATAGCACTTCAATTCTAAGCTGCAAAAATATAAACAATCACTAGATAGGAGTGAAGGACTGAAGGAGGGAGGGGGGAGGGACTTTGCTACTACCAAGTTGTAGTCCAATTTTTCACACTTTAGATTTGAAAGCCCTAATTTCCACTTCCTCAGTTAAGAGTTCTTTTCTGCTTTCCTTATTCTCTAAAGGAGAAAGTTGTCAAAAAGACAATGAAACTCTTGCCAGAATATACTCTTTGTATATCAGGCCCAGTTTTGCAGATCAGATTTGCAGATCTGGTAGTTGATAAGAAATAAGATGATGCAGAAATTTTCTCCAATTGTAGGACAGAATTCTACAGTAGAATCCACTGTAGTGGATTCTACAGTGTATCCAGGTACTTTGGAACAGATTTCTAATGCAGCCCTTTCAGAATCAAATTCTTTTACAAAGGACCAATGTTCACCTATTTTGCTAGAATTCTGGCATATTGCCAAAGACGGTGCTATGGCAGTTGTAACAAAAAAGAAAAAAAGCTTTCATCATCCTCGATTCAGAGGAGTGTTAAATCCAATGAATAATAGTGGAACTCTTATTATTGTTCTACTATTGGTCAGTGGCTTTGGGAGTGGGAAGATGTCTTGGGAGATGAATGATTAGTTTTTATTTTAACTGCATTTATAACTTTAATGCATAAATTATGAGTTCTATAAATAAACCTAATCTGTGTCTGCCCTGACTGAGCACCCTAGGGCATGTTGTGAAATATGTAAGCCATGGTTTGGAAGCTGAAACTTCTGTTAGCTCCAGATACAGCCTGACAAGAAAAATAGAATCAGTGTAAAAAGAAGGTTCTCAAAGCCTATTCAACCCCCGGCCAGTCCAAAAGAATTGATGATCAATAATGTTGAAAACAGTCAAAGGAACTTCATTCCACCTATTTGGTTAGGTCATCCATCACAATACCTAGCACCATGCAGTCTGATATCCAGGAGTGGGATTCTCCTAGTTTGGACTGATTCGGGGAAACCCCTAGCTCCAATTATCAGCTGGCTTCGAACTGGTTTGCTCCAATGATCACGTGGCCCGCCTGCCGCCCCGATGCTGTACTCACCTATATCTGCTCAGCTGATTCGCACGGCAGAGCAGATTGCCACACCTCAGGTAAGTAATTTCGGAAGCTGTGCACACATGCGCAGCTGCCGGTGTAACAACCGGTTCACAAATCACGAAGCACGCTATTAGCAAACCACTTGTTACATTGGCAGCATCCCACCACTGCTGATATCCCATTTGAAAGTGTAACTCAAATAGATTTAAATAATCTGTATACTTCAACTATGTCTGGAGTTGTGAAACAGTTGCTTTATTGATCATCTCTGACAAAAATGGGACATTTGAGAATGGACATGAGGCAACATTCACCCTATTTGATAACACATAAAGAATTATACACTTGTATAATATCTTTTCTTATAGGAAGAAAGACTGAATTCTGTTTTTCTCACTCCTGCTCTGGGGGATCAAGTCAAATTGGATTACACTGCTGTGGTGTCTGCAGGGAGGTATAAAAAAAGGTACAAGCTCTGCCCTTTCTTAAATAATAACCCTTACCATCAGTAAGAGAAAATAGTGAAAATTGAATGAATAAAGATGCCTATGGAAATAAAATCAAGAGTCTGGATAAAGATGATCAATACAAGTAACCATTCATGAGTTACTACTAAAGCTTGATTTAGACTTCTGCATCCTACACATCAGGGCATATAGAGATGGTTGCAGAGCTGTTGCATATGTACTTCTGCAAATGTTAATTTTTTTGGCTAGGGGGCACTCAAACAACAATGTGCCTTCCACCCCACTCCCAACAGGAAGTCAGATCAACCAATTAGCATGCAGGACACACATCTCCACACAATGCATAGTTGAGATTTGGCAGGTGTGTGCATCAGTCCATTTACAATAATATGCAACCTACACTTACCTATCAACCCCTTCGCAGCATAGGTATGCATCAATGACGACACATAGTTGTAGGCAAGTCTACATCAAATTTCAGGCTACAATCTATGGACACTTGACTGTAAGCCCCACTGAAAACCATTCTTATTTTTGTGTCTGGGTTGTATATCATAGATTTAAGAAGTCCCATCCTAACCTTTGTACCTTGGGTGAGTATATGTTATAAAGTAGATGCAGATTCATGCCTGTAAGCAATTTTAATCAACATTTTAATAAAACACAAATTGCAGAAAGAAGCATCATGGAGAGACTTCAAGTAACTTGCCAGAGATGCAAGAATCACGATGCTAGTTCACAGTTCAATAAACAGAGAGCAATTTCACCACTTTAAAGTACATTAGGGGAGCAGGAGGGGAAAGAGGAAGAATAATGATTTTCAAATTTGGTACTGTTGTCAGCATTTCAGAATAATATTTCTTACTCTAACAGTTGTCCCTCAGGAGGCCCTTGATGCTGACACACTGGAAGCTGAGATGCTATTTTTTCCCTTCCATCTGGAATGAGATGCTATTTTTGAGATACAATGAAGTAGCAAATAGTTGGGAAATCCAGCTGAATCCTCAGTTTGATTCCACAATTCTAAATGTAGCCTTTTCAAAAAATTTATCTGGTGGGACAGGAATAGGTGAGGTGGGGAAGGAAATGACTTCAAGGGTCAGGTCATCTAAAACATCTCCCTCTTTCAGAAATAGCTTGGTGGCTTGTCTTGCCTGATCCTAGCTTCCCCATATTTGTTTTCCCACTGCTTGCTCTAAGGATCTTTCCACTGGGAAATAAGCATGACATAGATAGAAGGTCAGAGAGAGAGGTTATAATTATATGCAAAAAGATGAATTCAGAGCACTACAAACCCTGAAAAATGATAACAGCATAATAATACTCCCAGCAGACAAAGACCACGACAAAGGGAATGCCACAGTAGTAAATGGACAGAAAAAGACTATGAAAAACAAATTGACCATGACCTACTTCCCAAGACTCCACCTACAAAACCTACATAAAAACACAACCCAAACCACATATCGGGAAAAATTTCAACCCAAGGAAGAAAATTATTAACCAGACCACATATAGCAAAGAAAATCCAACCAGTACGATTCCATCCAGAGAAAAAATCTTCTTAGGTGATGCCCCATAATTAGTACGGGACTCCCAAAAACACACAACAAAGAAGCAATAACCTCTCAGAACCCATACGTCAGGCTCCATAGGAGCACCAATTACACAAACCTACTTAAATACTTAGCCAAAACAACTACAGCCCCATTTCTGAAACCGCAGCTTACATATGTACCAGAAACTCATTACCACTTTACCTAGAATATGAATCAAAATCTACAAATAGAAAACAATGACATATATGTGCGTGTAAGTTTCGACTCGGTTTCACTATTCACTCAAAGAAAGTCCCAATAAAAGAAACTCGTGAAAATTCATCAAAAATACATACCAACCAAGTCCTAAAGAACCCCCCCCCCCCACCCACCTCATGGAGATAACACAGAACACTGCCCTAAACCAACAACAATATTCATATATCAAAGACAAAAAGATACAAGCAAAATTGAAGCGTAGGAGCCCCTATGGAATCAACCACTTGTTCACCCCGTCATTGCAAAACCTGCTTCCATGAGAAGAAAATTTCGACATCCACGAGCCCTGCTAATGCCACCCGACAAACCCAAAAACTATGCTATAAGAGTACATATGATGACACACTTTGTATTTGGCCCCATGGAAAAGATAGAAAAAAACCGAAAACAATGTCCCTAACACAGCCCCCCCCGGCCCCCTATAAAACAATACACACAACCCCAAAAAATCAAGTTCACCATGAAAACAGGAAATAAACAAACAACTACCATTCCTAGAATGTAACTAATCTACAAAAGAACAGATGGCACACTGCGTGGGACACACATTTGATTACCAAAGAAACCACAGACCGGCAACCAGGCTACCAACAACCGGCCCAATCCCACCACCACCCAGCACAGATAAATTCCGTCTGGCGAAAACACTAATACCAGACCAAACCTCCTGGCGGCAGAATAAGACAATAAAAAAACATCCTAAACTATGCACCGCTGACTGATAGTATTGACAGCCCAATGGCGCCCATTTTTTTTCCCCTCCACAAAAAACAATAATCACCAGCTTGATCCACCAAAAACACATCCAAGAACATTCATACAGAGACCTAGCAATACCAACAGACCTATGAAAGCTTTGTTCTTGCCCTACATTAAGATGGGTTACGACAAGATAAAATCATAATACTACAAAAGGCCATCATCATCAAACTTGCTTCAATAACAGACAAAAAAATAGCAGCCATCCTGAGGAACCCCAAAGACAAAATATGACTGAAAACCAAAGGCATATTACGAAAATTCCTGTACACTCATGCCCGGCCACATACATCGACAGCTCAAATAAAAAGAATAAGTTACACCGCCTAGGATGAACACAAAAAGGCGAGTTAAAAAAACTGGAAGCATACCTCCTTCACTAGTCCAACACATGAAAAACCACAGGTTCACAACTATCAATTCAATAGGACACTAAATACCCTTACCACACTATAGAAAACCCCAGCCACAGAATCATCAGAGAAGAAAAAGCCATTTAGAGAATTGAAAAAGACTGGACAGCATTGAATAGAAGAGGATGAATTCCAGTGCAGGACTTTGTCAACTCATTTGGGAAGCCTGCACTCTCAAAATAGAAAGATCTCCATACCACAAGCCACGGCAAAAACACACCTGGCAAAACAGACTCCCTCTGATTCCTTCCAGCTCAAAACACCCCCACCAGCAGCACCCAGGTGAAACCCAAGATTGCTAATGAAGAGCAGCCGTTACCTTTCACACGGAGCCCAAGCTGCACTTGAAAAGCCTCACACATGAAAACAGAGGGTTGCCAGCCAATACAAAAGCCACAAACAGCAGAAGAGAAGAAACCAAGAAAACCAATCAATCAAACTCCAAGTCCATGAAACCAGCAGACCCCAGGCTTAATAGCTCTCAGAAATAGAACCAGCCTCAAATTTGAAACAGAAGAACTGCTGAGAGACACCATGCCACACAGAAAGCCTGATGATGGCAGCCATGAGATTCTTGCTGAAACGTTGCTTACAACTTTTACAGAACTACAATGACGTGGGATAATACCCGAAGGAAGCTAAACAGCACACATGTAAGTACCCGCGAGAGCTTAAAATATATATATATATATATTTACCATATATTTAAATATATATATACCATTTACCTCTGAATAATTCCAAAGTAATTCCAGCACAAAAGCAATAATCTATTCATGAATATGCTTACAGATCTTAACTTTTTTTTTACTTCCCTTCTAGATTTCCCTGTGTGTTTCAAAATCAAAATTGAACAAATCAAAGATAGTGCTAGAATTCAGTAGACTTTTTAAATAAGAGAAAATGTTTATTAAAGATTACAGACTTGCATAGATAAGGAAGTTAGGAATGTACATCTGGGTTTTTATGTTGTGGGTTTTTAATGTTGTAAGCTGCCCAGAGTCACATGTGTGTGAGTTGGACAGCCATATCAATTTGCTTATTAGATGAGAGTTTCCAGTCTTAAACTATGAGGCAAATGGAAGTGTTTCTTATACCCTTGGAAGTAGTAGTTAGAAGTCATTTCTTGTATATAATTTTCCTTTGTCTTTCTTTCTTGATTTCTTTCTGCTCTTCTATCCCTATTCTCCCTTTACTCTATCTTTTTTATTGTTAGTTTATATTGTTTATTGGTTTATGTTGTTATGTACACATATTTTTAAAAATTACTAAAATTATTGAAACCAAAAAGATGAGAGTTCCCTATTGGTAGTCACATAGCAGTATTTTAGACTGTTATCCATTTCCTCCTCACATTCTTGCTGTATTTGATCGGCAGTGTAGGAAGGGAAATCCTACTCACCATCACTCACAAGGACTTCAGCTGTGTTTTAGGAAAGTGATAGTTGCTGAGTCCAGGAGAAAAAAGTAGCTTTAAGCTCCTATCTTCCTCTAGCCCAGTGTTTCTCAACCTCAACAAATTTAGGCTGTGGGATTTCAACTGCTAGAATTCCCCAAACAGCCATTTCCAATACTGGGAGTTGAAGTCTTAAAGTTGCTGAGATTGAGAAACACTGCTCTAGCCTGTAACATCCACACCAATCAAGACAAATTCTGCATAATTACCCAGTTTTCTTTCTTTTTTTCTTTCTCAGTTTGAAATAGAGAATGAAATAGGAACTCATATAGATAAATTAACTGGTCTGTGTATCAATTTTTGAACTTTCTGCCTAAGGAATAACAGGCCATTGTCTCTGAAATAGCAGCCTGGATTGTTTATGGTAGGCAGGATTTCGCAATTTTTATTATAAAAAGGACTGTTACAACAATGATGGGTTCTCTTCCACAATTGCAGCCTATTACTTTGTTACCTTGGGGCCATGGCTGTCATCATTTTTTTAAAGTTATTTTAAATTCAAGGGCACCATTTTAAAGATAACCTGAAAAAGAAAAAGTAACATGCCAAGAGAAGACATAAATTTGTTGAAAAGTATTGTACTCTAAGGAAATAGATTGAATTGCTAGAGGATAGTCCTTAGCTCCAACTAGAGAATCTAGCTAAGGGGGCCAAGATTTCAGGGAAGGTAAAAAGTGAAAGTTTAAGCTCAGATTACTGAATGGGAAGTTCTTATAGATTGCACCCCATCTTCTGGAAAGAAGATCCTCATACGGGGCTCTATGTATTCAGATTTTTGGATGTATTTTATATGTTGATTCAAAGATTTAGATTTGAGGCAAGCAAAAGCCCATGTCACACTGCACCAACGGAGGCAAAGAGGATGTAAAACGGAGAAAAACACTTGCCATCCGTTGGAAAACGCGATGCATCCGTTCTGTACTCACTGCGTACGTCTTTCATATGCTATATCCATTAAACATCCATCTACTGCTATTTCATCCGCTCAAAAAGTTTTGAGCTGCACAAAACTTTTTGAGCAGATGAACTTTC
>BHFT01023121.1:0-20345 GCA_004320025.1 Laticauda laticaudata | reverse complement strand
AATTTTGCATACTGGGGCCAATTATTGCTGTTTATATAGATTCAACAAATATCAATTTGAACTGGAAACTTTACCATTAATTTTATTCTTCCCATTCACAAGCTTATAAGCATTCACAATCTTATAAAGCAGTACTATTATCATTATTCTTCAAAAATAGTTTTGTTTATATTTTTAAACAGATTTCCAGGATTTAGTGGCAATTGTAGTGATGGAGAATTGCAAAATTTGCAGATTTATGTTTTCATGATAAAAAATACAGGACTTTAGCTATAAAGTTACTTAAGTCTTATATGTTGGTATACCAGAACCAGAACTCAGTATCATGTGATCCATGGTGGGTCAGAGTAAATGGTTCATGGGCTACAGAAGGTCCAATGAAAATATTTCCAACTTTGCCACAACAACAGGAACCATTTCAGTTCAATGCTGTTTCTTAGTTCCAAAGGTTTCTTTGAATCATGCCAATTGAAAAAAGTGACTTATGACCATTTTTCACACTTGTGACCTTTGTAGCAGCCCCACAATCATGTGATCAAAATTTAGAAACTTGGTAACTGGTTCATACTTATGACTATTGCTGTGTCCCAAGGTATGTGATCACCTTTTGCAACCTTTTGACAAGCAAAATCCATGGGGGAGCCAGATTCACTTAACAGCCATGTTATTAACTTATGAGCTACAGTGATTCACTCAACAACTGTGGTAAAAAAAGGCCGTAAAATGGGTAAACCCACTTAACAAATGTTTCACTTAACAACAGAAATATTGGGCTCAATTGTGGTCATAAGTCGAGGACTACATGTATTGTTCACATGGATTTCTTTGAATCTGGCACTACAATCAACTCCACAGTCAAGTATCCAATCAAGTTTGGAAACACAAGGAAAATTTATTGTGACCACCAAGCTCTCACAAGAAGCAAATGAGAATTTGGAGATTTACCATACAGTCTGGACATGGCATCATGAACTATTTTTTCTCAAAATTAAGAAGTATCTTCACAGGTATCTGTAACTCAAATGAAGAGGTGAGGAGGGTTGAAGAGAAAACATGGCTTTTTTTGTGACTGTTTTAGGAATCTTACTCAACACCAGCAGAAGTGTGTCGTGAGTTGGAGTAATAGGTGGATAAGTAAATACAGATAATAAAATAGCTCTTGTCACGGTTTATTTTCCTGTTTCATTTCTTAAAATATCCATATTTTTAAAATGTTATGGAAGGGAAGGCATTATTTTTCATTCCGTTCTTGACTTTGAGATCATCAATGCTGTTTGGAGGTGCACAACCAAAATAGAAACAGAGCAGCAAGGAACTGATCCTATTAATCAATTATAGAAAGCTAAGGAAGAACACTAATCTATATTTAGAAAGAAGACGTGGGTTAACCTATTTCCCGAAACACCTGAAGGCAGGACAAGAAATGATGGATGGAAGCTAATCAAGAAGAGAGCCAACTACTAAGAAGAAATTTCATGTCAGCTAGAATAATTAATCAATGGGATGACTTGCCTTCAGAAGTTATGGGTGCTCCAACATTGGAGGTTTTTAAGAAGATATTTGACAACCATTTGCCTGAAATGTTATAAGGTTTTCTGCTTGAGCAGAGAGTTGGACTAAAAGACCCCCAAACTCTATTATTCTGTTATTCATTATTCATATTATTCACATTCATATTATTTTGTTATTATTCTTAAGAGCACCACAAATGGGAGATGTATGTCTAGAATGAGTGCTAGCCCTCAAACTACCTTAGGACATGCATTGTCATAACTGTCTTTTGCCATGTGTCATGATTCTAAAATGGATTGATGCAAGCATGTCCATTTCTGTTTCCTTCATAAATTCGCTCCTGAATTTCTCCTATAAAACAAAACTCAGGGAAATGAGAGACTCCTAGATATTTTGTGATCACTGGGAGTATGGGAAAATGTCTGCTTTCTATCTATTCAAGTGAAATAAAATCATATCCTACCGGCAAATGCTCAATTGCCTCATAGATTATGATGACCTTATCAATTGTAATCAATTATACTGTGGCCATATAAATCTGTTTAATAAATAAAATAAAGGGGAAAAATTGATATTTGCTAGTTTATAAGATATCTTTAATATTGTAGTAAGGACTTTATCTTTCCTTCCTTCCTTTCTTGATATCATTTTTCTACCTCTTTTGTGACTTAAATCACTACTTCCACTGCCACAGTTTCTCAGAAATGCACTTGGGTTATTAAAGGAAAAGAAAATATGAGACAAATATGATACGAAGGAATTCAGCTGATGCTTATGAAAGAAGCAAAATAACATTTAAACCTAATTTCAGAGGCTTTGAAGATATTGTGAGAGAAATTTATTTTGTGTTATTTCAAACTTATGTACTCCCTGGGAAGTTGTATATTTCCCTTTATTCTCTACGCTATTAATAGCAACAACAACAAAAACCATGTCTGAAGACACAGCTCTATGGCCTTGATTTTAAAAATCAATGGTTTCATAACTTGTGTTTTAATGTATTCAATATTCTTCTATTTGTTTTAAAGAAAGCTTTGTACATGCTTTCTGAAGAGTTTGGTTTGAATGGAGAGGTGGCATCTAAGTCATGTGAGAAAGTATTTCTCTGTTGCTTGTTTATTTGGTTTGTTTTATTTAGTGGAGTCAAATCCAGACATCACACAACTTACTTACAAAACAAATAGACAAGTTCTATAGCCCTTCTACAGCTAGGGTCATCTTTACCTTGCAGGGGGAAAAGTATTGTCTCAAAGCAAATTTTTCTCTTGATGATGTTGAGAAGAAACAATCTGGGGTTTACTAATTTATGCCTTGTTGCCATGGATATGATTGAAATATTATGCCTTGACACTGTGTCTTCAGGATCAAGTAAGAAAATACATATATGAAAAAATCAGAACATGAGCAGATTACATACTTCTTGTTTTATTTTGGAATATCTTTCTTAATTAGTCATGGTGTCAAGGCTATTCATTTAAAAACACATGTAAGATAAGTAGATTTCTACTTCTGTATAATACATCCTGGAAATCTTACTTCATGATTATAATAATGCTCTTTAAAAGGTTACTATGTTTAACAAGTGAAAACAACTCATTTCTCCTCCTGTTTTAAACTGAATAATATTTTTAAATAAATGTTATAATAACGGCAGATGGTGACATGTAACTCTATAGTTTGAGGACTGTCTTTATATATCAAATTCTCACAGCATCACAAGGTCAGACAAGGATTTGAGCCAAGTCATGCAGAACATTATGAGTAAAATAGTTTCTATTCCATACAGTGATCTCTGTAATAAAAAGGATACTTATTAGATATACAACATTTGCAAAACTTCAGACAACTATTAGATAACAGTAATAAGATACTGACAGCTTGAAATCTTTGCTGCCATCTAGCAGAGCTAGATCTGTAGCCCACGTATCATTTCTCTAATACTGATTATTCCAATTGTGGTGTATCATATGAATTGGAATTGACATAAATTTATTATGATTAAAACTAGGAAGTTTGAGAACTAAGGACACATTTAGTGTAGATCTCTAAGATGTTATGGACATGCTAGCAAATGACTGCCAAAGGAAATTTGCCTTTTGACAAAATGGCAGCCATGTTAATGGATGGTCACAAAAGGCTTATTTCTGAAACAGCAAACCAATGAAGATTAAAGTAAATTTGAATTAATTAAAGTTGTTCATTCAGGGAGAAATTGGACCTGAGAGCCCAAATCCAAAACCATTTATCAGGCAACAATGTTCTGCTCCAAATCTATTTCACAATAAAAAAGCTCAAGAAACTGAGCAGAGTTTCAGAACTTCAAATGTCATATCTTATATTTGCTCTCATAAGATACATTAAAATGTTTTATAGTACCACAGCCCACAACAAAGGAGAAAGAGATATCTACTAAAATATACATACACTACATATAGCAATCCAAGCCACACATCCCATCAGAATAAAAGACCGACAGCATCAGTATACACAGTGAACAAGAGAGTAAAAACATTACTAGTTAAATTTTAAAAAGCAAGCAAAGCAGTTACAACAATGATTATTTCCCACACATATATAGTCATCTGAAACCACTTGGGATGATGGGATGGGTGGCACATATAATTTAATAAATAAAAATAAAATGTAGGAGAGTCTTCTAGTCCTCACACAAAAACACTACTTATTTCCTGGGAAAACTTAAAAATAAAGGATTCAGCCATTCATCATTTTTATTTTCTGAAAAATAACTTTTTTTAGCTGTGTTGAACCTAAAAACTTTATTGGAAATAAAAATGACATAAATGACCAATTAATTTTTAAAACATTAGAAGAAAAAATAAATAAAGGAAAAGTACCCTGCGAGGCATCAAAAATATGGACACAGAGACTACATTATGGACTGCTTATAAAACAAGTAAACATGATTTTCACAACTGATCATAATTCCATAGTTTCTGCAGCCTGATATACTTTCAGGTATCCATTCATTTAATATGTCTTTGTCACTCAAATGTATGGATTTGGTTGAAGACAGATAACAATTTTTTATATAAACAAATAAGCAAGAAAACCATTCAAAGTACATATATGGGATGGAGAAGTAATAGCAATAGCATTTAGACTTATATACTGCTTCATAGTGCTTTACAGCCCTCTCTAGGTCATTTTATAGAGTCAGCATATTGCTCCCAACAATCTGGGTCTTCATTTTACCAACTTTGGAAGGCTGAGTCAACCTTGAGCTGGTCAGGATCGAAGTGCTGGCAGTCAGCAGAGTTAGCCTGAAATACTGCATTCTAACCACTGCACCATGATGGCTCTTTTATAACTCATTGATTGTCTTTGCAGCCTTAAAAGCTACAACACTTCTTCTGCAAAGTGGCTACAAATTGAGGGAACATCTGCAAAAAACTTGCTATGATGCCAAAATGATGTTCATGGTGATGTCATCACAAAAATGCTGCCATATTGTATACTTGCATACCAAGAGCTATGCAAGTTCATAAGTCACAGCATTTTCACAATATTACTGCATATATATTGCACATGTGTGTATGTGTGCATGCACGCACATACACACACACCTGTCTTTTCTGCAGATAGCCATGTCCTAATCCTTTATTCTGTTTAATGTGAATGAACAAATGAACAATGCATAAAGAGACTTCTTCTATATAAATCTATAATATAAACAGTATTGTTAGGATTTAGCTTCTGTTAGAACCAGATCAAAAGAAGATTTGATAGAACAGAGCAGATCTGATGGTAATTCTTGGGTTCTGATTAATCTTATATATCTAGATAAAGAAACTCTATTAGCAGACAAGATCACTTCATTTTCTGCTCTTCAGTTGTTTCTGATAAAATGTGATCTAAATTTCTACTTCTGAATGAAGTGCCATATGAATTTGGGTCTTCATATTTTAGAAATTCTGCTAAGCTGATTGCAGTTATCCATTACCATTTGACATCCGTAGCTAACTTTTAAATGAACACCTTTTAAAAACCAGAATCATCTTAAAAGCTAAGTTCTACCACATGCATTAAACTGTCCTGCATTAGTCCCCATCAGATGTTCTAATTTATCCACCATTTATATCATTTTACTTTTAAGATTTGTTTTAATAAAATTTGCAGAATTTATTCTCCTTCCAATTAATGGCATGGACTAACTTTGTGGGCAATTAAAGCCAAGAGAGACAGTAGATTTTATTACTGCCATACACAGAGGCAGTTTTGAAAACTTTCTAAAATCAGTTTTTAAAAAAGATGCAATACTAATCTGATATACTTTGGCCTAAGTCTTGCTGAGGTCAATGGAATTTACTTCTACGTAAACCTCTTATAGGCTTTCTTCAGAACTTGTCTATAGTAAAACTATTTTTGCATGTAACATATCATTTTCTAGTGAAATAAAAATGAATTAGTGACTAATTCAGTATGTTCAAGAAGAGTGTAGCATTTGTTTGAAGTAAATTGGATTAACAGAAATAAAAATAAGTTCCTTCTTGTGTCATCATGTGTATCATCATGTTAATTATAAAAATAATTGGGATTTAGAAATAACCTGGTCTTCCATGGGTAGCTCTCATCTCCATCAATGGTGTGCCTTTCCCTTTGCGTGATAATGGTTTTCAAATATAGACATCTTTTTCAGTGGCACACTACACAGTTGTACATAGTACTATGTAAACATTTTTTCCTAATGATTGGTACTGATTTAGGGGAAGCTTAGATTAATTGTTTTACCTATTCATGCAGAATGATTATTGCATGGAATATTATATAGATTTTTATGTATCCTTCTGGAAGAAATGCTAGCATTATATTATACACAAGAGTGAAATTAGAAAATAACAAAGGCGGTAGGATTTTATTTTTGGTCCTATTTCTAGAGGATTGCAACTATCACAATTTCCTAATTGCGAATGAACCTTACACACCAGAGCAATAGAGTCCTGTCACAATGCCAGCAAGGTATATTCCAATTATGCAAATTGTGGTGCCGTGACATTCACTCAGACAAATCACTTGATATCTGTTAGTAACAAAAGCGGTGTCAGAACAGCATGGCCCTTCTTGGCTTCTTCTCTAATCGCCTTCTAGCTTCTGTCACACACTGACTGCCCTCTTCTTCTGCAGTTTGACTAATCTGCAGCATTCCTACAATTATTTTGTCATTATAATGGCTAAAGGAGGTCTTGGAAGAGCTTGCTTCATTTTGTTTTGTTCTCTCCTCTGTTGCTGGTTGCACATTGGCAGATACTTTAGACATGGCGAAAAGTATTAAGATATTACTGAAGTCACTGCTCAGAAAAGAATCATTATCAGAAAAAAAAAAGAGTGGGGAACCAAAAAAGTGTGTTTTACTAGTGTGTCAGTACACTGGTTTTAGAATTAACTATGCTGTCCAATGTTTCATTCATATGACATGCACTTATAAAGACAAGTAGATTATCCGTAGTTTCTTCCTTGTGATAACAGATCTGGTTATAATGCCAATTTGGACCTATTTTACCTAAAAGACCTATTTTACTCATGGACAGAAACGGAATGCAGGAAAAGACAAAATCATGGTAGGGGACTGATAGGTTGGAGCTGATAAAATGATGGGGTTCCATACTTAATATTAGTTAAATATATTTGTGTTTAATATTTCACACATATTTATTTTTGTTTGATAAGTGAAGCATTTATTAACAAAATATTAATAAGATATTTAATGAAATTAACAATACATCCATGTGAATATTCCTTTTGATTGTAATTAGTGGTGGGATTCAAAAAAAATTTATCACTGGTTCTGACTTGGTTGGCATGGCAGGAGAAGGATACTGTAAAATCTCCAGTCAGAGGTGGTATTTGCTGGTTCTCTGAACTACTCAAAATTTCTGCTGCCAGTTCCCCAGAACTGGTAAAAACCTGCTAAATACCACCTCTGATTGTAACCTGATAACAACTCTAGAGTAAAATTCTCTTCTAGGTTTGATATATAAAATGATAAAATGAAAGACATATTTAAAGTAAAAAACTGGAAACAATGTTAATTTCCTGTTACCCATCTGATCTAGGAATCTGGATTGAAATCTTGTATTGATATTGCAGAAAGGTGAACAGCATAGAACAAAATATAGTATCAACTCATAAAAAATTTTGTACACATGTTTTACAGTTGTCAACAGAAAGAAGGGGGGAATTTCAAACAGACAGCAGTGTGGAATCGAAAGTACATTCCGTTCATATTTTCTTCAGAGACTGATTAGATGACTGAAGCTTCTGCCATGCAAAAATCTAAATGGAGACCATGATTGATGACTCTTTACTATGGACATGTTTCATTGGATGATACACCCAGAGGGGTGGGGGGAAAAGCAAGATCAAGGTTGACAGTGAATTACGTATCTCAGAGTCGGCTACGCCCAGACTAATGCTGGCATGTTAACTTCTAATAAATCCTTTTCAGTTTTGGGAGTGTGGCTCGAGGTTCATGATTTAATTGGAGTACCTGTCAGAATCCTGACACATAGAATAGTAGGGTCCAGCTTTCTGCTTAAGCCAGAGACCCTATACCAGGGGTATCAAACTTGCATCATCACAGCATTGTCATGTGATGACTTTTTTCCCCTTTGCTAAACCAGGCATGGACATGGCCAGTGCATGATGCACCTGGCCCATGGGCTGTGAGTTTGACAGCTCTGCCTTATACCATTCCAGACAAATCGCTATCCAGTCTCCTGGACTAATCAAGGTTATACATTGTCCTAACATAGTTGCCTTGATTGACAATACGTTGAGTAACATTTTCTACTGAATTTTCACAGAATTCAATAGAAAGAGATGTCATAAATTGAATAATGGACGACCACAATGATCAGCGCTATCTCCTGTTCTTTTTTTAACTTGTACATCCATAACCTGCCTGAAACTGTTTCTTGGGAAACAGTTTATTTATTTACAGATATTGAATTGTATGTTCTTAAAATAACAAAATGAATTTAATGAGTGCTATAAAAATAAATATTGTTATCTATTTTCATTTTTTTCAATATTTTTATTTTCCCTTTCACTTCAACATCTCAAATCAAAATCTTACATTTCTGGTGCTATGGAGAATGATTGCTATTTTAGTAGTAGCTGTATATGTAGCAAAATCATGTCAGTTTAAGACAATTGTTTCAGCTATTTTTTTACTCTATACTATGATTAAATTGAACATTTATATGTGTACAATATTATTGTAAAAGCATGTGAAAAAAAACCATGAAAGCAATGCTTTTACATAAAAGGTTAATTGGCTTTTCAATTGGTAACTAAAATTCTTCTAGTGAAATAAATAATTTGGTTCCTTCCACCTTATCCAAAATTTCTGTTTTCTATTGTTCAATTATATATATCGGCTTAAGTGAACATTAGCCTTTGTGAAACTATATTAAAAATGGTTAAGAGAACATTATTTAAGTTAGCTTTTGTGAAATAATACTTTAGTAATATAATTAGTAATAATTAGTAATATAATGTAGTGTTTAGCCTTGCAAGGAGAATTTAAGAATAGGAGATCTTTGTGATTTTGTGGATCTTTTTCCTCCAGTAAAATGCCAGCAAAATTTCCCAAATTTTTGTGATAGCGATGGTTGCAAAAAATCATGCATAAACAGAGTCATTAGAAATGATAAAAAAAACTTTGTAAAACTGTAAAAAATTCTCCAAACTCTCTTCTGACAAAGAAGTAAACATTCTTTGCACAATCAATTTCATTTGTATCTCTTACAAGGGAGCAATTTATTAACTCATGTACTTTCAGTACCATTTTGGACATGAAAATGTTTTCTGCACCATATTTTTAATTCTCATTTCTTTAGTTGCTTTCAGTTTGTACTGTTGATTGGGAAGTTCAGCCCCTATGCAGAATGTTTAGGTGCCTGTTTACTGAAATACTAAGAATAGATTTCAAAAAGATGAGAAGTCAAGATATGTTTATGATTTCCCCCTTTTTTTCCTGGCTAAGTGTACTTGAGAGGAATAAGTGCTACAAGGCCCATAGGTGGTGGATGTGCAAAATCTGTCAGCCTTTGCAGTTTGCTGTGGCACCAAGCTGAATGAAGTGTCACTTATAATAGCATTTAGTGGACTTTCAACAGCTTTCTATAAGGTTCAATAGGAAGCTGACACAAGAACTGAACACAGAATCAGTGCCCATGATTGGCTGCAATAAACCAATAGTAACTCAGTCTCCATATCATTTTATAATCCAGGTTTTTATGACTTGTTTATTCATTTCCTTTTCCATGATGATCTTCTAAAATCTGAAAACTTGAGAATTATAAAGAACATTCATTTTTATTTACTTGCATCGTGATATCAACTTTTTGATGAAAACTTGCTCAGAAGGCCCGTAATAATGTAAGGATATTCATAAAGAGAGCCATATTTAGATGGGACCAAAGGCCAATGAAACAGCAATAGACAGAAATGGCAAGAACACTGCAAACCAAAGCCCCATTCATTTTTTCCATGCCCCACACACATGAAACCCACAACAAATGGATGGGACTCAGATCATGCACTTGCAGCTGACATTTTGTTTTTCAACAAAGATAATCACAACATAAAACTACATCTCTCAGATACCTCTAGAAAAAGATGTGTGGAATGAAACTTCTTTATTAAAGTCAGTACTCAGTAATGAACAGATTTTATGCTCCTCTCCATGCTCCATAGTTGGTTTGTTTACTGTACCTGCAAGAAATATTCTGAAAACATTCCTCTTTAGTGCAGAAAAGTTTGCTGAGCTTATTTGATGTGGTTTCTGTGTATGTGTTTGCTTGTATGTGTGTGTGTGTGTATGCATACATACACACACAGAGATACAGATATATTTATATACACAAACAAGCAAACATATATATACAGATATACATATGTATATCAATATATTATGTATATATGTGTATATCTATTTTTGACACACACACTTATGAACATACATTTTAATATAAATAATTGAAATGTTGGATTTAGAACCAGTTCATCCATATGCATGGTAGTGGCATCACCCCAGACTTTTCAACCATTAACTACCCTCACTGTCTGAACATATTGATTTTTGTTAGCAGTGTTATCAGAAAAAAAATTCATTAATGTTCCTGCATAGATTGAAAACTAAGAGTCTTCCATCTCTTTGCTTTGATCATTCAATCCTATCTTCAATCAGCACTGTTTACTATGTGAAGGCCATCCAGCCCATTGAAGCCCTAAGCAGGTGTTCCGTTGCAGTTTATGTAAGGCCAACGGAGAAAGCAATATAGGCAAACACGCTCACAAGACAAGCTACTTGGCAAGTAGGTGGCAGGCAAGAAAGAAGGAAGGAAGGAAGGAAGGAAGGAAGGAAGGAAGGAAGGAAGGAAGGAAGGAAGGAAGGAAGGAAGGAAAATTTTCTACTTGATATCTATGAATAGGGAAAGGACGAGCAAGAAACTAAAGCAGCTATGGTAGATCTATCATACTTTTCAATTGTTCAAAATACATCTCAGTTGCTTCAAGATCATGTTTCAGGTTGTCTTTTTTTAATGAATTCTTACACACTTTTTCTATATACAACTGTACTTCTTTTATCTTAACAATTTTGTTTTGTCTTTATTCTGTATTAGCTATCCAGAATCCCATTTGGTAAATTGGACAGCTATATAAATTGTAAATGAATAAATGGAAAATATACTTAGGATACATTTCTGTGAGGGCAATACCCTCCAAATAGCTTTTTAATAGTAATAATGTATTAAAACTTGTATGCAAATGAAATATTTAGAATGCTTGTTTTCAACAACCTCTTCTTTCACATAGAAGTTTAAATAATCTCATAAAAAATAACAGGAAGTACATTGCATTCCAACTATATCCATTTATGTAAGCAACCAAATACATAGTCCAATAAATGTATAACTGAAAAATCAATGAATCACTGATAAGAATTAGTTGTTATAGAATCATTTGCCATAGCAGTTTTTACCATATATGTCTTTCAACAGTGATTACCTTACATAAGAGGATTTGCCAAGGTTATAATTTCTGTTGCTAATGGAAATTCTTTTTAGGAATTAACCTTTAGGCGATACAGAATGACAGATATTCGGTTTATTCTCAAATGAGCATTGGAAATTGGAAATTCTTATTCTGTGGCATTTCCCTCCTCCACTGTGGTCCTGCATATACCCTCTATTCCAGTGTGCCTCACACACACAATTGAATTCTTAACAGCTGTCACTCATGGGGCTATAGAAGGACTATTTGAAAGTAATATTTTGCGCTGTGTGACATCTCATTTTTTTCCTTCAGAAATCATAATTTTTTTACACACCTAGTAGTCTTCCTAACAGGAAACCAGCTCTGCCTGTCATTCTGAGTGGGGAGAAACCTTGTTTTCCAGGTCACTGGCCTGAATCTTGGAGACAAGATATTCATGAGGGACCTGTGTGGAGAATTTACATCTCACAGCAGAGTTTTCCTGTCCATTTGTCAGCATGCCAGGTCACTGCGCTGCTCCCTTGTCAGAGGAAAGATAATGGTTACTGCATTGCCTCCTACTTATTACACACTCAATGCACCTGACCTTCTTGTGAAAACTCCCAAAGCCTTTGAATTTTGGGCTACCTTGAGATACAAATGCAAGCCTTTTTTCCAATGAGCCTTGAATTGGAGATTGGAACTTTCAATGGCTTCAGGAAGCTTTAACCACCAGCGTTTAAAACACAAATCTAGCACTTAATTTTGTATTTTATTTTTAAATGATATGTCTTTATAATATATGGATAAATGTTTGATCAATGTTGAAAAGGCCATCTCTACCATTCAGCAAAATAAGAAATTGTCTTCTAAAACAAATACTGCAGCATTCAGAGATGTATTAAGTTGGATGGACCAAGGCTGTGCTTACCCAGATTGGAACAAGCAATGACTCTGGTTGACTTCTGCAAATGAAAGAGAGAAAGAAAGAGAAACAGAAGAATATCATATTGTATCATATCACATACAATAAAATGTCTTGGAAGACTATTCAGACCTTCATTACTGAAATATGATAATCACCTTATGCAATCTAGATTTTAATGTTTTAATCAAGAGGCTTGATAAAGGAATCACCTTTCTGTTGGCCAGTAGTATTTCCAATGGCAATTTTAAGTGACATTTGGGTACTTTTCTGAACCAAGAAATGCATTGAAAAATTCAAGGATGTGTGAAGACCAACAAATGACTGAATAATGCTCCATCTTGGTGGGGAGCAGAAGTGGTATTCAGCAGCTCCTGAGTAGTTCTGGACAACAGGTAGTGGAAATTTTGAATAGTTCAGAGAACCAGCAAATACCACCTCTGACTGGCCCCACCCCCATCTATTCTCTGCCTCCCAAGTTCCAGCTGGTTGGCAGGTTCTTCTTTTGTTGCTCTCTACAGGAGAACGGAGCTGAAAAGCAGGTTAGTGGACTAGAGGGAATGGAGATTTTAAAGTATCCCTCCCCTGCCATGCCCACCCAGCCATGCCTACCAAGCCACACCACACCCACCAAGCCATGCCCACAGAACCGGTAGTAAAAAATTTTGAATCCCACCACTGGTGGGGAGGGGTGTTATGTACTGTATAGTTGTCAGTTGAAGTTCTCATTTTGATCTTCTGTTGGAGCAGGAAAATACTCTCTCCTGATTGGTAGTAGGTTGTTCAGTTTCATATAACAGGAGCTATGTCAGCCAAGGAGTATTTTTTCCTTACAAGCAGTATTGAATAAAGAGCTGTTAGAAATCACTCTGGCTCACCTTCATTCATCATCCAGAACATAGCAAACCATTCCTTGGTGGTTGTAGTGGTGATTGTTGTTGTTTTAATCTTCTTCTAAATCAGCCACATTGACTGTCCATGTATCACTATATCTTGTGGTAATGAAATTGTACTTGGGGATAGGAACCTTCATTTTTCCCTTTTCAGTTCACCATCCAGATTCATTGGGGGGTTTTTTTTTGTTTGTTTTGATATGTTTTGATATGGGGGGGAGTTTATTTCCACAAGGCTTAATTTTAATATAACTATCATAAGTTTTCATTACTTGTCTTTTTTCCGAAGATGAAACTTCAAAATAAGATCTGAGTTGTTTGCAATTAGCCATATGAAGCCCAATGATCCATCTGAAGAGAAAAGAAGAAGCAAGAAAGATTGGTGGTCACAAGAATAGAACCCACTGGCAATCTACTCCGCAGTAAATAAGTGGATCCCTGGTTTATGTGACTCAAATTAAATTTTCCAGAAAATAAATATTTGTAGATATTTCTTGTTTGCTTCTGTTTTAGGGAGGGAAGGTATAAGTACATGTTTTCTTCTAAATGTATAGATAATTTCTGTATTCCAGGAACAACTCTGGTATAAATAAATAGAAGAAAAATTATGTTGTAAAGAAAAAAAACCAGCCCTGAGAACAACAGGCAAGGGAAAATAATAAGCACAGCATCTTCACAAATCACAAAACAACAGGGTGTTCTCTCTTCATCCCACCCCCCTCCACTGATCTACCCCAAACTTAGAATGCAGTCTTCCTGTTTTCGTGCAATTATTTGCAAATAATCTAGCTAACTTTATAATCAAGGTATTTCCTCTCAGCTCCCTGGTTACACAACAGGCTGCCTAAGAGGGAGGCTGACATCCTAACGTTTTCATGGATAATCAGTGCTAAGAGCTGCTGATATTAAGAGACAGACTAATGAGTTATTTTTAAAAGGAAAAAGGGAAACAAGAAAACGATGGCTTTCAAGCAGGGCAAAAATGTATATTTGTTCAGGAATTGAATTTGGCTGTAATATCCTGGCATCCCTTTCTATTATGCCATATTTACATTGCCATTTTACATTTCTTTCCATGTGACTCTTCTTCTTGCAAATACATTATTTTAGGGATCAGATAGGAATGGAAAGCAGGCAGGGGTGGGATTCTACCAGTTCGTACCTATTCACTAGAACCAGTTGTTAACATTCTAAGCAGTTCAGAGGAATCGGTTGTTAGAAGAAATTACTGGCCTAATCCTGTAAGGAAGGAAACATTCTGGTGTTGCTTACAGAAACTGCCTCTCCGTTAACCCTTATTACATTCTTGGCAGGACTAGACTTCCTGTCTCAGGAACTTCTCTGGAGTTATTTTTCCCTTCCTTTGCTGGTATTTTGCTTGTGTGGAGTGACCATTCAAAGTTACAATGGCACTGAAAAAAGTGACTTATGACCATTTTTCATACTTACGACTGTTGCAGCATCCCCACAGTCATGAGAGGCCAGGCGAGGAGATGTGTGCTTCGATGTGAGTAATATTAAGTTGACCACACCCAGCCAATAACATGACCACCAAGCCATGCCCACCACCTAAGTCATGCCCACAGAACTGGTTGTTAAAAATTTGAATCCCATCCCTGAAAGCAGGGATACTGTACCAAACAGGAACAAATGGGCTTTTGTATGGAAGAATATGGAGCTTCACTAAATCACGTTTAGGGTGATCGTCTCATTATCTTTTCAATATTCCTCCAACAAGATTTTGATTAAAAAAAAAAAGTCAGATTCTTTTTTTGATTATCTGCCTTGCAGGGTTTTTTGTTGTTGCTGTTGTTGTTGTTGTTGTTGCTGTTTTGTTTTGTTTTTGCTATTTTCTTATATTTAACTTTTATTTTATCTGCTTTCCCACACACTTCACTTTGCAGTTTTCACAGAGAGAAATTGAGCAAGTAAAAAAACAAGGCATGAAATTATAGAGGGAAAAAGAAATCTAATAGAAATATCTTACTATAGCAAAAGCAATATAGCACTCAGACATACAGTTTACCGCTTCACACTGCTTCACAGCCCTCTTTAACCATTTTACAGAGTCAGCATCTTGCCCCCAACAATCTGGATCTTCATTTTACTGACCACAGAAGAATGGAAACCTGAGTCAACCTTGAGCCGATGACACTCGAATTGCTGAACTGCTGGCAGCCAGCAGTCAGCCAAAGTAGCCTGCTATATTGCATCCTAACTACTGTGGACTCTATAAGTCATGAGTGCTTGCAACGGTATTATTTCTAGGAACGCATCCATCTACAAAATGAACAGTGTATTCAGATCCATTTTAACACAAGTTTATTCATGTGGAATTTGTCACATAGGAAATGCTTAAGCCTCCATGCAATGTTCACATTACTATTTTTATAATACATCTAATTGGAGAATAACAAATCTGTACCAGATTGGACCAATGTGCTTCCATAATATAATCTGATTCTCCAACTAACATAAATCAAAGGAATATCGATACTCTGGCTTTGTCATTTGCCCAGTTTTCCAAGACTTACCCCATTACAGTGAATTTGATAAAAAGATCTGATTCTGCCAAACTATTTCTTGAATGTACCTAAGGGGTCCATTCTATATTATAAATCACTTAGAAAGAACAGAAAATCAATTCTCAAATGAACTTAACTGCTACGTTTACATATCTCAGAGTAGCGGTGGGATGCTGCCATTGTAAAAACCAAGCATGCTTCACATGCACACGCACCTGACTTATGACTGATCGCTTAATGACAATTCAAAGTTATAACAGACCTCAAAAAAGCTGTACAGATCCTGGAATCAAACTTCCAATGCCCACCCACCCCCACAGTCACATGACTGCATTTTGGGAGCTCATGACCATGATTTACAAAGTTTTTGCCAAACATTGGTGTTTATTTCCATTTTCTGACAAAAATGCACACAATAGGTTCAATACAAACAATAGGTTTGTATTGAACCTATTGTTCCAATATACAAATACAAACAATAGGTTCACTCAACTGCTGTGGCATTTTTTTAATGACTACTGTGTTTGCTTTACAACCACTGCATTTTTCTTAATGGCACTAAAAAAAGATCATAAAATTGGATGTGATCTCATGGTGACCGGCTTAAGGATCATCATGACTTATTACCAAAATTGTGGGTTCAATTACCATCATAAGTCAGTGTATAATGTATAATAGAAAATCAATCTGAGAGTTATATTTTTACAGAGATTGTGAAACTGACACAAAGCTGCCAGAAAGATGAAGATTAGTTTCCTTAATAAGAGTGTCTGATATCTACAAGAAGCTTGGAATTCGGACGGTGAGTTGAGAGTTCCTGCAAATGGAAGAAAAAGTGATTTCCAGTCTAGCAAAGCTGTAGCATCTGATATCACAAAATAGAAGTTTTAGCCCTTCCTCCAGAAAATTGACTTGCTTGCTCAGAGAAGATGAAGCATTGTAGGGTTATGATACCAATGTAAAACTGGCTTCAAAACTCTGTGTAGAAGTACCCTCATGTTTATATGTTTAAAAAGCCATTAGCAACAAGTATTGTAATATCCCTCAATCCTTTCTGAAAAGATATTTGACTCACAGCACTGTGAGTTCCTTTGGATTGTTTTTCCCCCATTGTGATAGCATTGTCATTTTGCTAGACTAATTGAAGACCCTGGGGGGGACTAATGACTTAACACCCCTATTATTTTTTTAAATGTTCTTTTATTTGAGAATCAAATGTCATGGAAGTTTTGAAATACATACATTACTAGAAGAGATGTCAGAACAATGCGAATGCTGGTCCAAGATTATTTTAGCAGGCTTTATTTATGTATTTACAGCCTAGTCATTGTAACAATAAGACTGCAGTAAAGAACAAAGCACTTTCAAAATGCTATTACTGTATACAAGAAAGAAATCTTTCAAAAAGAGAAGAATGGAAAATTGTAACAAAAACTCTCTGCCTTAGTTACAAAAGTCTATGAAGGTCTATATTATCACAGCAGGAACAGTGATGCATCAGACTCAAGCTAACTGGATTGTTCATGCAATTGTTTCTGATATATATAAAACACTCCAGCTTTCCATGATGGAAAGCTTCCTGAGCCATTTGATCCTAGAGATGGGCTACGGAGCCTCTCCTTTTCTTCCTGAAAGCTGACAGTTCCCAAGATAGTTCAGGCCAAAATGTCATTACCTTTCAAGAATTCTCTGGACAAGCCCAGCAAGTTTGTATTGTTTTCTAAACTTGGACAAGCAATCATTTCTCATGCTAGTGGTAACCGTAGATATTTTTTTTTTGGGGGGGGGGGGNAATCCTCTTCTGGGGTGTGTGTGGATTATTATAATTTTTTTTTTTGGGGGGGGGGGGAACCCATGGATCATTACTTCATAGATAAGAATGTGGGATAAATATAAGTCATTGCTCAGAGATGCAGGATCAGGATATTATTCCTTCTGATTTCTGTTTCACACAGTCCTTGATTTATGAAAAGTCACCTATCACCTTTAAAAATTATAACGGACCTATCTTGAGGGTACTTGCCACCTTGTTTTGAAGTTCCAAGAGTCACCTCCTCCCTGCATTCACATGATCGAACTCCATATTGGGCATAAATGATGGACAAGTCAAGGGTTACCTATACAGTCATTTAGCAAAATGGACTTTGCTTTTAAAATGAAACCAGAAGAATATACTGTTTTCCTAGAATTGGAACCATTAATTAACTATTTCATATTTTTATCCAAATGATTAAAGACTTTAAAACTGACTTGTATTATTTGCATGGTGTCATAATTTCCCAGTACAATAATCACAAGTGAAAGCTGGAATAATTTAAAACTATTTCACAAAGGATTAATTTCAGCACTAATAAGATAATATTAACTTTCTGTTCCCCCCCATATGTCACCCTAAACCAACATGCAATACAACAAAGATAAAAATAAGACTACCATAAGATTATAAACAACGTTATTATTTCATAAATTTTCCCCTGGACAGATGATGTCCTTTTTTCAGGAAAGTAACTATTTGGATGTATGCGGCGTCTGTTGAGGAGTATCAATTTATATAAAAAAGGAATAGGATTTCTATCACAAAGTTTTTTTTTTTTACTGTATTTTCATATGTCCCTGAGACTGCATCATACAGATTCCTCTAAGAGTCAGTATGTCCAGTACAAAAACTGTATAAATTATATCTGAGGATTTACTCGAAAAAGTAGAGGCAACTGGATTTTCTAGTTTTTCTTTGAAGACATTTCGATTCTCATCCAAAAAGCTTCTTCAACTTCTTGGATTAGAACTGAAACATCTTCAAAGAAAAAGAAGAAAGTCCAGTTGCCTCTTGTAAAGGCACATTAGGTAGTCCATATTAAGTATGTGAAAAACTCATAAATGAATGACTTAATAATTGATATTATGAAAAAGACAGATTGTGCAAGGAATCCAAGAAGCAACATTCCAACATCACATTCTATTCATTTCTGTTCTCACACAATGTCCCACACAAGGAATTTTCCAATCTGTTGAAACCATTTCCTAAAAATACAGAGAACTGTATATTTTTATTTATTTATTTTTATTTTGTCAAGCAATTATAAGATAACAGGTATTAAGTATAAACATAGTTATGAATACATGAAATGAATACAAATAAGAAAAACAATAGGACAGTAGGCACATTGGTGTGCTTATGGACACCCCTTACAGACCTCTTTGGAACGGGGTGAGGTCAATAGTAGACAATCTAAGGTTAAAGTTTTGGGGGTTTGGGAAAGAAACCACAGTCAGGTAGAGTATTCCAGACATTGACTACTCTGTTGCTGAAGTCGTATTTCCTGAAATCAAGTTTGGTGCAATTTACCTTCAGTTTGTATCTATTGTGTGCTCTTGTATTGTTATGGTTGAAGCTGAAATATTCATTGGCAGGTAGGACATTGCTCCTATACTCCACTATCTATGTGGATATATAGGTATATATATATATGTATATATATATGATATACTCCACTATCTATGTGGAGACACTTCTGGATGCCCAATCAACACCTACAAATTTCCCAAATATACAAATCAAGTTGCTTGAGCAATGCAGTCAGATCTCAGGCCACCAGCATTCCCAGCCACATACGAATCATTTCAATATCCATTCTGGAAAACAGAAAGTTAATGAGAACAATTGAATGAGAGATTGCAACATATATAACAACATATAACAGATATCTCAATCCACAGAAGGAGAGGAGCAATGGGAAGCTTTTCAGAAGGGACTGTTTTTCCTTTTCTACATAGTAGAAATAGAAGAGGGGAAAAATACTTTCAGTCTTGCAAGATTTTGTTAATGTAGCTTTACTATAGAGCTAGAGCTAGTATTTATTGATGTGGTTCCTGTCTGGACCAACCTGAAAGATTAACATATATGTTGTCAGTGCAAGTCAGGGAACCTCAAAAGCTACCTGCTACTCAGAAATGGATGATTGGAAGGACCCACTGCACCATAGGTCTTAGCCTTAAACTCTGTCCTGTACTGTAATAGCTACATGTAAGTATCCACAGCTACAGCTATATTACTGAGAAGGAGTTGAACAAGTTTTTCTGAAAGTCAGGAATCTCACTTTTTATAGATTGGTTGTTGAGAGCAAAGGTCCCCCAAACCCCTGAGTCTGAACCAGCACCGGTCAGCAGCCCATCAGGAGCTGAGCCATACAAGCAAGCAAAGAGCCATCCATGCATGCACAGGATCCAGGCAGCATGCAAAACCATGTCCCTCCAGTTCACAGAAAAAGTGCCCACCATGGAACCAATCTCTGGCACCCAAAAGCTTGAGGGCTGGTGGTTTAGAGGATATGAGTGGAATAGTGGAAAGAACCAGGTCACCTTGAGCTAACCCTGATTATGCACTCTAGGCTTATGCACTCTCAAATAGAAAGATGTCCACACCACAAGCCAGGCAAATACCTGGGCACAAACAGACTCCCCCTGATACCTCCAGCTCAAACACACCCCAAC
>BHFT01023120.1:0-99364 GCA_004320025.1 Laticauda laticaudata | reverse complement strand
AGGCTTCTGTATGGAGTTTGTAAAAGATATTTTAATAAAGTACTGCATTCAGCCCTAGTAAGATTTTCCAGATATATTAGGGTTTTTCTTTCTATGTATCTTTATATTTGTCTGTAAATCAGATAATTATGGTAAAAAAATTTAATCAAAGTTTAGGCTCTTCATTAGTTGTTACATTAACCCTTCTAATTCTCTGTGACAATTTTTAATTCCATATCAGAATTATTATTGACTAGATACATTTCTCATATCTCAGTCCTTACAGTAGTTGAAAAATAATAAATGTAATATAGTTACTGTAGTTATATAAGTTTATGCCCAGTAGCATTATCAATTATTATACAAAATTGTTTTGCTGGATTGTATTGAAATATATCTTTCTNAATATAGTTACTGTAGTTATATAAGTTTATGCCCAGTAGCATTATCAATTATTATACAAAATTGTTTTGCTGGATTGTATTGAAATATATCTTTCTTTATTAAAGGATCCCATTTTGTAAAACACATGCAAGATTTCATGATTTTATTTTTATAAACAATATATACTCTGATCTTTTGTATGTGTTATTTGGGATGAAATAAATCAGTAGAAGTTCCATGTGATCAAGAAAGTTAGAGGTGGATCAAAATATGGAGCCACTAAAACTAGAATCTGCTTTTATACATAAGTTCTCTCTCTCTCTCTCTCTCTCTCTCTCTCTCTCTCTCCCTCCCTCCCTCCCTCCCTCCTTCCCTCCCTCCCTCATATTTTCTCTCTCTCTTCTCAGCCTTCCATCCTTCCAAAGTCAGTAAAATGAGGATCCAGACTGTTAGGGGCAATATGCTGACTCTGTAAACTGCTTAGAGAGGGCTGTAAAGCCCTGTGAAGCAGTATATATGTCTAAGTGCTATTCCTATTCTCATGAGCAAGCTAAACAGAGACCCTCATGAATAAAACCTTAAAGTCCCAGTTATACCAGGGTGATCAGAACTTAATTTGCTGCTATATTAAACATTGATTTCAGTTTTATGCAGTGCCCCTCCCAACCTCTTGGGCATCAGGGACCAGTTCTGTGGAGAGAGGTTTCATGTGTTTCCCGCATCCCACAGATGGAGCTTCACTTGCTTACACAGCCTAGTTTCTGCATTGGCAGCCTGACATGCCATGGACCAGTGCATGTCCACAGGACCAGGGTTTGTGGATCCATGTTTTAGGGTATGGCATGATAGGCTTGTGCACATAATCTCTAGTAGAGCCTGCTTGTTGTCAGTATTATAAAAAGTAATATGCTATTCTTAAAGATTTGGTTAGATATCTTTATCCTTTCTATTATTTTTATATTTTTGGGTAGAATTGTTATCATCATCATCACCATCTTTTAACAACCCTATAGTCCCCTGTGGGGTAGTGTCTGAGTAACTGAATGGAGCTAGCTGAGTTTTTTAATGGCCGGATGCTGTTCCTGTCACCTATGAGGAGTTTTGAACAACAGATATATTCTCAGTGTGCCCAGGAAGAAAAATGTCTGCCTCTACCTAGGATAGAACTCACAGCCTCCTGATTGTGAAGCGAGAATTCTACCTCTAGGCCACAGCAACACTGGAAAAGGTGACAGAGAAAAAGAGAACAACCAGCTGTGAGGTGAATGGAAACAGTTACAGGGTATTCTGAGGACACAATTATAGTCTTTTCTATTGATACAGATATGATGGCTCCATCACTGAAAGACTTGAAAGGCCAGGGACAGAGTCATAACAAAAATATATGTAGTCACTGAGAGTTAACACCGACTTGATTCCCCATAATCAATTAATTCTTGTCGTGCTTCCAGACAACATATTTATTTATTTAGCATATGGCGGTACATTTATTTATTTGTATATTAAAACCTGCAACATCAATCAGATTATCACAGAATCATAGAACAGTGAAATAGAAGGATTGTCAAATTTATGCTCCGTAACATGCAAGAAAATCAAAACAATTATCGTTCAGGGTGCCTATATATCTTTATCTTAAAAATCTCAGGAGACAAAGAATTCATACCTCCAAGACACCTCAGCATTACAGGTGTGAATATGCGGCAGTAAAAATTATTTTTAAATCTAAATTCTATACTTAATTTTTCAGAAATAAACCAGACCAGAATCACAACCCCTCAGTAATGTATAACAACAGTGCTGTCCCAAACATCAGGTGGGATTGTTGTCATCCTCTAGTTCATTATGCTGTTTCCGTGGGCTTGAGCCACTGGCTCATCACTGTAAGAAAGCCATATTTGTGTTGTGGTTTTAATTACTGTCATTATTATATAGATGCAGTAGTAATTATCTCTTCATTCCATCTCATTTTGTTTTGATCAATTCACATAATAAAGGTTTCACATAAATATAAGGTCAGGGAACATTTCAGAAAACATATAATTATGGAAAGTATTATGAAATACGATAACATTTATCAACAGTGTGAAACACATAAATGTTTGGATGGATTTTCAAAAAACAACAACTGGTGGCTCTCCTCTACCCTGTTTTTAAGAAACCTGGGTGTTTTAATAGAAACAAAGAGTTTTATAAGATTATCTCAGCTGACTTTCTTGGAGATAACCTCTAGTCCAATTTGATAACCTCTACTCCAATCGCTTGAGGCTTTCAAGAAGAGACTGCACTTCCATTTGTCAGAAATGGTGTAAGGTCCCCTGCTTCGGCGGAGGGTGGGTTGGACTAGATGACCTACATGGCCCCTCCCAACCCTGTTAATCTGTTAATTTCCCTCAGTTTGGTGCCTTCCAGATGTGCTGGTTGAGTCTGCCATTCCAATGTCTCTGCAGTGCGCCAGGTTGGGGATCGTGAGTTTGGCTTTGGAAAAACTTGCTGCCACCAACCTTTTCAGCTTTATTAATGATTCAGCTGGCAGTTTCTGAAGAGACAAGTCCCACAGAGAAGGAGCACTTGATTAATGACCTGGAAACACTTTTCCTTTTCAGCTGATTAAATAAAATTGACTGGATTTTTACATTTTTATAATAAAATGACCCGCAGGGCCAAGATGACACAGTGAAAGCAGCATGTTCACTCTTCAGCAGATTTTTATTTTGTCACTTGTAAAAATGAAAGGGCTAACCACCCAAGCAGAAAAATGCACTTTATCACCGTCCACTGCCAACATGCTGACAATTGCTGCATACAAATACAAAAATATGGAGGAAGCGAGACAATGTTTACACTCAGCCTGATTTCGTCTAATGATGACAAAAGGTGGGTGACTTCTTGGGGGATGAAGAGCTACTATTTAATTATTATGCCAAAGAGTCATAAATCTAACAATGCACTAAACAATATTAACAGTCTTTATAGAGTTATTTGCAAATGAGGTGGTACGTAATTCTTATGTGTGCTTTGTGACTCAATTTTACTCTTTGCTTATCCATCTATCCAATCTAAAATTAAAGCAAGCATTCATATTGCTGTCCGGTTGGCAAAATGCAGCCAAATTAGGGCCATCAATCAAAGAGCCATCGCGATTGACATTTCTTCTTGTTTCAAACAAGACTATGTGAACTACTTCACACACACAAACACACACACACATTAAAGGCCAGACACTTCTCGAGTTAAAATTTTAGTTGCCTTATCTCAATCGATAAGTGTGGCTAAGGGATCAAAAATGGGAGGGATCAAAAATTAAAAGAGGATAAATCTTCACATTTTTCTTCTTTAAGGACATTCTTAATGTGTCTAATTATTCATGTATTGCATTCATAGCCTGCCTTTTTTTTTCTTCCAGGGTTCATGTTGTATATATGTCGGAGGTCTGTAAAAATTATTAAAAATTGCTCATGCGAGTGGAGATGCACCCATGAGCACACGCTTCATTCTCAGTCTGCTCAGGCAAGTGGGGATGCACACACATCCTTGTCTGCTGCAAGCGTGGAACCATCTCCCCCCAACCCCAGTTCACAAAACTGGAAAAATTGGGGAATTCTGCTCTAGTGTACAAAAAAAAATCTACCTAATGATTTCTGCTGGATTAGCATGCTAGAGTAAGGTTCATATCCTTCAGTGAAAAGCCCCCATCCTTCAGTAGATTGGTTCGTGCTGATTGCTTTATTCACTATCAAGAAAAAAAACCTCAGGAAGGCAGGTTATATCAAGACTGCTAAGAGATGAATTATCGGATCTCTTCCTCTGAAGTAGAAGCCCACAGCATTAGCCTAAGCTGATCTATTACTTTAGTGCCAGCATTGGAATTAGAAAAAGCCTTAACTATCTTGCCTTCACCAAGAAAAATACTAAGAATCAATAAAGTTCTTTAACAATATCCTTCAGTTGTCTTCAAAGTAAAACTTCTGGAATTCCCAGCAACAAAGTCTGTTTCTGTATGTTTACTTTAAATAAACTTTTAAACAAATCTAGGTAACATTACAGGGAAAAGTTCACTCAATCCCACCCTAGCAGCTTATAAAAAACTAAGATCAATAATCATGATGATGTTATTCGATGGTATCCATCAGACAGTTCAGCACTGTTTGAAAACAGTAAGATACTCTTTTGAGCATAAAGTTCCTGTTGGTTGCATGGACATGTCAGGTTATTGAAGCAGTCAGTTGGTTGAATTACTTATGACCTCACTTTACCTTTGCTTCAGCTTCAGAATGTTGTTTCTCATATTGTTTTTTTTTTGTTTTATTCTTCTTTTTATTGCCAACCACTACATCGGTTGGGTGTTCAAAAATAATAATAGTACAGATTGTTGACAAAGTGATGCCTGGCACACCCAGATATCTGAAAGACTGCTGTGTTTTGGTTCAGACTTGAATAACTATCTCATGGTTAAGAACCTTTTGTCATCTTGCTTCAATTCTTTGCAACAGGTTCTACCAGGGATACATTTGTAATCAGATTTTTTTTTAAAAAAATTAAAAACGGTCCTTGTTAACGAGCTTCTAAGGAGTTTCTTTGAAATAAATACTTACCTGTCTCTTTGGATGTATAAAGCTTAATATTATC
The DNA here is from genome assembly GCA_004320025.1 of Laticauda laticaudata. NCBI lineage: Eukaryota > Metazoa > Chordata > Lepidosauria > Squamata > Elapidae > Laticauda > Laticauda laticaudata. Next base: position 94,372 of record BHFT01023120.1, on the reverse strand, counting down.
ATATCTCATGGATCTTTTAGTTTAGAGGTCTCTTATATTATTTATTATAATGCATGAATGTATCTACAGTTATGTTAGCATGTTTGCATTGTGCTTATAACTAAGTGCAAAATAAGTGCACAATAAATAAAACTACCACTACTAAGTCAGTGCCATTTTCCTGACGTATTTGTTTTTGTTTGTCTGCTGTATTTATAAGCCAATCAACTAGTACTTTGGGCAGTAAATATGACCACTGTTACCCACAGATATAATTATATGAAGTCCAAACATAATACAAATTAAACTTAGTAGGATATCTTTTAATATGGCCTGGTTTGCTGAGCATCAGTTTCTCCTTGTGGTCGTGGGGTTTGCGATTACAACAATTGCAACTATATCATTTTCTTAAATTATTTTTGTTCTCCTGCAATCATTCACAATTTACAAAATGAAGATATACTACAAAATAACAAATATGTTTCAATTGCTCTTTAAATATGACACAAGAATCAGTACACTCTGGACAATTCCTTGGGTCAGTCATTATTCATTTACTATAAATATTTTGCCTGAGATGTCATTAAGATAATGGCTCCTTTGACCAATTCTTGATGCTTCCACAGGAATGTTCTGCAACAGTTTTATGGAAGGCAAACTCCTTGAGGCTTCTAACTTCCCATACTTCATGAACTCTGCCTCATCCTTTGTTACATGAACTAAAGAGCCATAGGCAGAAATTGCTGGAACAGAAAGTTCCAAATCATCTTATATTTTGTATGCACATATCACTTTGGATCCACTACACACAATTCCTCTTCTCCCAAGAAGGATGGTGGGAATAGGAAAAAGCAACATTCGAATTAAAACTATGCTGAAAATTGCTTCTTCCTCCACCAACAGTTCTCAGTCAATGTAATCAAAGAGAGTTTATTTCAGAAATACTTTCCTTAATTGGAGGGGGGGGGTGTTTAAATGCGGTGAAATTCTCATTGTTTACATTTCTGCACTTGTTTTACTACAAAGAGTCAAACTTTGAACATTCTGCCTTTTATTTTCTGTCTTGCATTTCTTCTTTTCATTTCAATTAGACAGTTTTGAAAATTCTGCCTAAGACTGCACAATATATCCCCAAGTATCTGCCACCCCGAAACCCCAATAAGAGAAATACAAAAGAAATCCTCAAATATCCTGAGAATAAGTCAACAAGCAGAACCTCTTTCATCTGGAAAGAACATTTTGGAGAAAATGCTGAGCATATTTCAGTACCATGTTGATTCAAATAGCTTCCTGAATTGGCTGAGTGAATGCACAGTCTTTCCTGAAACAGTCAAACAAGTCTTCTGAAAGCCTTCTGAAAACACCCTCTGAAAGGAGAAGCAAAGAGGTACACCCCTGCCCAGATTCCTCTGACAAAGCATAACTCCAATCTACTGAACAATGTTACAAGCTTCTGCAGTATACAGAATCCTGCTTGTAATACAAACTCCCTGCAGATTTTCCTACCAATTATCAGAGTTCCAAGTAATATATCCTTTTCAATAAGAACTCCAAGGCAGCCAAATTCCTCAAAGAATGTTTTATTAGGACGTATCAAATTGGCATATTCCCTCTGGAAAACCGGCTCTAAGTTGCTGCCAGTTTCCCCCCCCCCCAATTAAAAGTAAAACTTTATCACTTCACCTCAAGTCTCAGTCACATGGTCCAATCTGCATATAGCCCAGTTGCTAGGTGACTTCAGTCTATACCCTTTAGACATCTGCATCATTGTCCTTGATTCATAGAGGAAAGAATTTCATTTAGGTTACTAAACCCCAGCTAATCTCTACACCCCTCTCCCTGGCCCCTTCCTGTATCAGCCCCGAAGCAGTGAGAAAAGAAACTTCCCTAGAAATTACAAAAAAGAAAATGGCCACCATTCAGCCACCTTCAGAGTTGACACCAATACACTGAGGTAAAGACTATAATGTAAAGAATAGCTCCCATCCTTCTTTAATTTTGGTATTTTTCAGAACACATGGAATAGATTCAAGACAAGCAATGGACTCCAAACATACTTTTACAGGAACAGCCTCTAGAACAGGGGTGTCCAACCTTGGAAATTTTAAGACTTGTGGATTTCAACCCCCAGAATTCCCCAGCAAGCCATTTCTGCACGAGAAGCTAATATCTTAGGACACAAGTTTAGAAACAGAAGACATGGTTTGAAATCCCATTAAGAAAATGAGAAAATGATGCCCATATATGCCTTTTGCATACCAAGAACAGTCATATCAGGAGAAAAAGCTGTCTGGCCTCAAGTCCTTATTGCAAACTCCAAGGAACAACTTCCTGTTTATGGCAGGGAAGGAAAGGGCAATATCTCATGGCATACTTGTATTTTTCCAGCTGACAGCCTGAGCATGATTCTACTCTAGCAAGCTGGCAACATAACTCTTTCTGCAGGCTGGTAGAGCAGCTCATATTACATATTCAGCAGGACACAAGTTGGATTGTTAAATAATGGCATACTGCCCAGAAGAGTTTTCATACTGAGAGAGTGGCAGAATTGAAGAGTATGATGAATTCATTTCTACTAAGTTGCTTCAGAACTGAGAGGAGTAAAAGCATAGCATCTGTCTGTATGTCCTGAAAAGAGATGGGTCTTGCTCAGGGCTGAGCAGCTGCTTTAAAGAATTGCAGAAAGATGCCACTTCCACATTTCATACTCAGGTGCTTTCTGAAGCATCATTCATGAATAAAATCTAAAGTAATGGGCAGGCTTAGCCTGTGCTAATCAGGATGATCAGTTAGCTCTCACTGCTGTTTAGCCAAATGCATTGTCTTTATTATCAATCCCACTTATACCTTTCCATGTGCACTTTCCAGGCCATGTCTACATGAGAGTTTAATAAGTCCTCATACCAAGTTCTGATCATCGCTACCAGCAAATTGTTCTTAGAGAACTATCTATGCACAAACAATACTGTCTACCATTGAACTAAACCCCTTCCTTTAAAATTATATCCAAATATTTTATAGAACTAAAAAAAATGAGCTCAGGAATGTAATTAATATCCTCGGTTATTTATAAGGCCCTTTATTGGTTCTGTTTCTTGAAGCCGGACCAAATTTGAGTTTCAAACAACAGCCTTCAGATTGATTCTTCATTCCTCTTAATCATTCCTTCATCACTGGAAACAGGTTACTATTTTTTAAAACAAAAAGTTAGAAGTAATTATTTTAGCTGCCTACATGAATCAATGACGTTGTTGTAGCACAGTAAGAATCAGGGACTTATGACTGTTGTGTTCTCAGAGACTATGATTTCAATTGCCAAGATTTTAGTCCATTAATGTAGTTACTGTTTACCTTGACTGCCTTATAATAAGGTGCCTGTGGGAACTCTTGGCAATTATCTCAGCCATTAGAAACAGGGGGAAGTAAAGGAAAGACACTTGTTTATTACAGTTGCCTAGCAGAGATATGACCCAAAATCAAAATATAGAAATTCAATCCATTAATGCTAGCTAAAGATGAAAGTGTGTCGTTGTCAAATGTTCATTATTAGCCTTTATGAGCCAATTTCGTGTATACTGAAGACTAATTTCAGTATGACACAAGGCATAGACATATACTCAAAATCCCCTCTCCTTGGCATTCCACTAGCCCAACAGCTTTTTAAAAGTAGCACATGTCACCTCTGTCGATTTCATTTGGATAGACAGGATCTGGGCTTTGGGAAGCCACTGTCTTAGCACACTGACATTGCATATGTAATGTAACAGAGAATACTGACATTGCATATATAATAGAGAATAATATTGCTTTCTTTACAAGATGAGAAGAAATATCTATTTTTCATCAAGGGTATGGAAAGTACTTGAGATGTTTAAAAGTCACAATGCAAAAAAGGGGAGGAAATAGATTAATTTTTCCCTCCTGCTCTTTCTCAGTTGTCTCATCTTAAATATCTTCAGAACAAAGGAATAAAATATGGCTTTCTTCACAATGGGAATGATATAATACAGGTACCATTTAGGCTACTGATTCAAATCCTTATTCAGGAAGAAATCCAAAATAATTTATCACCAGCAGCTTGTCTTTCATAAACAGTTGCATCTATTTAAACAACTTTGTCAGATGTGTGAGAAATTTGATCTGGAACTTTATTTTTATATAAAAGTATTTGCCAACATACGCAAATGGCTTCATAAATGAACAATAAGAGCTTGAGGTTTTAAAATCTCAGACATGGGAAAAGTGACTTTATTAATATCCATCCATGATAAAGGTTGAAGACAGGTCTGCTACAAGAGGCTCCACATAATTCTGTTACATAGGTCTAACAAAAATCAAGGTTCCCACTACAGTAGAGATAATAGTTTATTCTATCCCCTTGTGGTGTTGGGAAATTTTTCAGACCAGATCTGGTAGCCTTAAATTAGCTAAGATTTATTTTTGAAATTAGTCTGCCTCAAGTGGCTGAAAAAGGATAAATTGTATATAAACAGCAATGTATTAAAACAACACAATGTATTTATAACAAGAAGGAAAAGAATGATAAATCAGGAGCATACTGATGAATTTATCAAAATGAAAATAAAAAGTTCCAACAGAAAAATAGGTAGTTCAAGATATCAGGAGGAGGAGAAGGAGGAACTACTTATGTTAGGCTTCAAGCCACTGATGATTTACACGTCAAGCAACTGTTCTATCTACCACATTTAAGATTCCTGTTTCTCTACAGTTGTTGCAAAAGAGATATTCATATTTATTCATATGAAGGGCATTCCTGCTTCTGCAAAGGGATTGCCTTTAAAAAGGAAAGTGAAAGAGGCAAATTGGATAGCTGTGCATTACCAATGTGTAAACACTACTTATAGAGTCATAGAATTGTGGCATTGGGCAGGATCACAAAACTCATCTTGTGCAACTTTCTGTTAGACACAAGAAAACCAGTTTTAAAAAACCTCAAGAGGTCGCTTCTGAAAAAGAACTAGAAACAGAGGACCCGAAATCTCTGTAGGTACAGTGTTCCATAGATATATAGATCTTACTATCAGTAGGATATTAGTAGAGGATTCCTGGCCCAGTCAATCCCTCTTCCCAGTTTATTTCATGAACCATCAGGAGTTAGGAAAAAAAAAAGGCTCCAGGTAAGCCATCTTGACTTCCTGGAGAAAAGGCTAATCTAACACATAAAAATAAATACAATGATTGTAGCAATGTTCAAATCATATATTTATGTATAGTTCTCGACACACAATACCATTGAGCAACACTTTCCCCACTCCTTCATTGCACTGATGAGGTCACTGAAGAGCTAGTTTATATGAGTACAGCATGAATGTTTTCATGGGATCTGGAACCTCAATAGGGCAACTACAAACAGTTGTGCTTTAGCTTTGCATTACTAAATGTGCCTTGACACTTCAGCTCATCTTTACCAAACACGGGAGTTGCTCATAATTGCTTGGATTTTGTGAACCATTATGCCTATTGCAAATGGCTGATCTGTCTGTACACTGCCAAGTTAAAAGATTGTGAGCCTTCACTGAGACTGCATCACAGTAAAACAGTCATTGGTTCCTCTCTCCTTTGTCAGCATGAGATGGATATGTTCATTTTAAGCAAAATGAAGTGCTAATGGCACTACTGATCAACTCTTTCCTCAATCAGTTGCAGCGCAGCCTGGTTACAAGGGAATGCAAAAATTGGAGATAGAAAAAGCTAGGCAATCTTTTCCAGTGGGCAATGCCAGGCAAATAAACATGTTGCTCACAGAGTAGATGATTGCTGGCACTAAATGTATAAAAACACTTGACAGAAAAGCAAGGCCGGCTCACAGCAATCTGTCTCAAGTCTGCTAAATCTAACAGAAATTGGAAACTGAGGAATGCAAAGTGCCTCAGCAAAGGGCAAAGAAGATCATTGCAGCCTGCCCTTAATGGCATCTTGAAAAACAGCTGGTCTCAAACACACAAATATTGATTCAGTTTATGGAAATCTGGTATTACACTCTTGCTGTCTCTAGGCAAACAGCTTATCTAAACAGATCTGACATGGCTGTACCATCTGGTTTTATTTCTGGAGTGCTCTGCCCACATTTCTTTGTCTCCCCCGCCCTTCTGCTTCTCCAGTGGGTAGCCCAAGTGATTAATGGGTATGATTTAAAAGCTGGCTTCCTATCACTACCAGTCTCCTTTCTTCCTTCAAGGTGGCTGATCGCTTTGCAATATAGAAATATATATATATACAAATTTCAGGATCTAAAATGAAGAGAAACACTGCTGTTAATGGTTAACGGTACACAATGAATCTCAAATGCATTGCCACTGTGTTCATGTTTGAGTAGAGGGAGATGTTGACAAGATCTTCATCCTCTATTTTAGGTAGGTTTGAACGGATACTGTGTGCTTTTTGCCATGCCACATTTACCGCACATTTAAAAGAGTAAATAAAGGGGGATGAGAAGTTTTAAAGAGATAAACACAGAACCAGAGAATATTTTGCAAGCACTAAGAATAACAGTAGAGATAAAAAATCTAAGATAAGGATTACTTGGCAGAGGTGATCTGAAGTTTCTTTTTCTCCATCTCAAGATGGTTGCTTTGGATTTAATTTCTATTTGTTCCATCTTATAAATTAGACATTTTGTGGTGGGTTCAACTCTTATCTGAAGTAGCCTTAACAGAATAACAGAGTTGGAAGGGACCTTGGAAATCTTCTAGTCCAACCCTCTGCTTGAGCAAGGAACCCTATACTATTTTAGACAAATGGCTGTCCAATCTCTTTTTTAAAAGCTTCAAGTGTTGAAACACCCACAACTTCTGGAGGCAAGTTGTTCCACTGGTTAATTGTTCTCACTATCAGGAAATTTCTCCTTCATTCTAGGTTGGTTCTCTTCTTGACTAGTTTTCACCCATTGGTTCTTGTCCTGCCTTCAGGTGCTTTGGAGAATAAGTTGATACCCTCTTCTTTGTGGCAGCCCCTTAGATACTAGAACACTGCTATCAGGTCATCCCTAGTTCTTCTTTTCATTAAACATTAGTACTGTGAACGATCAAATGGTAGGAATTATTTATAGACAAGCAGAGGGTTTGTGGAATCTCAACTGTCTGGAAAAAAAACCACTCTATCCACTTATATCTACTAAGAAATAAAAAATAATAATTGCAATAAATGGGGTATAATGGTGCCAACTCTATAATTTAACTTAATGTTGATTAAATGTAAAAATGAAATATAATAACATTGTCTTGGTCCTGCCCAAGATTTGAAGCTTTCAGCATCTCAAACAGCGTGCAGGCCTGAAAAATGCTTCAAATTTCTTATCTGGCCAACAGAAAAGTGAACTAAATAGACTATGGCTTTAATCCATCATCTGGAAACTCTTCTAATGCCACTTCTGATATCGTAGCAGTGGTGGGATTCAAATTTTTTTTTACTACTGGTTCTGTGGGTGTGACTTGGTGGGCATAGCAGGGAAAGTATACTGTAAAATCTCCAGTCAGAGGTTGTATTTGCCGGTTCTCTGAACTTCTCAAAATTTCCACTTCCGGTTCTCCAGAACTGATCAGAATCTGAAATTTGGAAAAAATTTCAGAAATTCGGACAAAAATGTATTGAAAAGAATGACCAGTGAGTGCACAAGTTCAGCACTGAGTCCCCAAATATACAAGCAGTTAATACACCAGAGTTTTCCACAGGGGGGAAGTACATAAAGAAAACCAAGGGGAGCTTTGATCACACCATTGCCACTCCCTTCTTGATTTTCTTCATTACCCCCTGCAGACACCCCTGCAGCTCGTCCATTAATACGTAGCCCAACATTTTTGCTCACACAGTTTCTGCATGAATAGTTTGTTTCTTCCTTTTCTTCTCTGACTTTCTGGTGACATTGCTTTGCTTAGCCTCCCACACATATTGATTATTTTTAAAACTGGACCCTGTTTTTGTTTCCCTCCCGACATGCTTCAGCATCTGCCTCTAGAAAAACCATTAATTTTTTTTCCTGAGTCAAGCCAAAATCACCCCTTGTATATTTTTTGTATGTAATTTTTTTACAAGGAGGAAAGGTATATTACATACACAGAGACAAAGACACCCAGATACACTCACACAGATATCATCCTTAAGAATTTAAGGAGAAAGTCCTTTCCTCACTGCCTATTTTGGGCTCATTTTAGGATTTCATTATGAAGATATAAAATACATGTTATTATGGTGTTAAGTCAGGTCCATAAAGCCTGTTTCTTGAGCATACTCTTGTACTGCAGCAAATCTTGGGTCCTTTATGCATGGCAGGAGAGAAAGTTGAACATCTTTCATATATGCTTTGTCTCTGACATATTCTTGGCATCACCTGGCATGACAAAGTTCCAAACAGCGCAGTTTTGGAACGTGCTGGAATTTGTAGCAGCTACATACTATAGAAACAGTGCTGTCTACGCTGGCTTGGGCATGTTGTGAGAATAGCTGATGGGCAGATTCCAAAAGACCTCCTGCATGGAGAATTAGTGCAGGGAAAGTGCCCTAGAGGGAGACCACAGCTGCGATATAAGGATATCTGCAAGAGAGATCTAAGGTCCTTGGGAATGGATATTAACATCTGGGGAACCTTGACCTCTGATTTTGGAAGCTAAAGACGCAGCATGGCCTTCTCCAATTCAAAGAGACACTCATTCGGCAGGCTGAGGTAAAGAAGCAGTCCCAAAACCAGAGAAATCTGGGCCTGGACAGGGGACAGACTGTATCTGTTCTCAGTGTGGAAGGGATTGCTATTCTCGAATTGGCCTTTTTAGCCACACTGTTTTAGAGCACAATACTATAATCTCTTGAGATTGAAGGATGCCTATATCAGGTGTTAAGTATGACTTATTTTTATTGGCATGCCTTTTCCTCTGGAAGAATGCCCAAAGTCCAGAATGGACCAAAGGAAATAAGGTAATTAGCATTGCATTTTACTATATTAATAAAGGTGAATACATTTGTTGCTGTGATAAACTATCTTCATAACAATATTTGCCCCTTGATGTTCATTATAGACTCTTTAATTAATTAGATATTTCGGCATGGACTGTATTGTCCATTACCACAAATTCCTAGCCATTTGATTAGAATAGAGTTGAAGATATTTTAGGAGAATCACTTGCTATTCTTTCATATTCTGTAGTAACATTCTATAGCCAATAAAATGCTTTTAAAATCACTGATACATAACCTCTATTTTAGATGTTGCACTTACTAGTATTAATTCATATTGTGTGAATTGCTCTGTCCAAGTTGTTCCCATTGGGAAAGTTATAGTGGTAAGTACGTTTTAGACAAAATAACATGGACTATTGGGTTTATTTTAAATTATGAAAGAGTTTTGCTTAGAATTTATTTATGAGAATCTTCACCTATTCTAAAGCAGGCAATGTGGTCTACACAGTCTGCAAACTACTTTATGATCCATAGGCCCTCAAGGTTGCTATGCCACTATTTGACAGCAAACTTATGAATTTAAGAAGTTTGACAAAAGACACACAGGCATGCATGAACTTTCTGAAAAATGTCATGTGGTATCAAAATGGATTGTATTCAATAGTGTAAGGACATAGGAAGTCCCTCAAGCTTCTCAGAGTCTGCTAAAATGAGCAGCCATAACAAATGTAAATTAATATCAATTAACAAATTGGTTTTGTTATTATTAATATCACTAACAAGAACATCAGTAAGCTATCTTATCCACTAGCATAAAAAGCATAAGAGCCCAGCAGACTTTAGCCCTATCTAATCCAGCATTTCTATTATGCAACTCCAAGTATACAATATCCATAACTTAACTCTTGATACATGCTTGTTGACAATCTCAAAAAAGCCCAGAAGCTTAATGAAAAAAGATTTATCTTTGCTGAAGCCATATTTATTCTTTTTCAGCAAGGAATATTCTTCTTTCTGTGTTTTTTCTTAATTATATTTTTAACAATTTCCCACCAGATGCTAAACTAATTGACACTTGGCTTCCTTTATCAATCTGACATCTCTACATCTCGAAATAGATCATGATATGTATTAGGGTTTCTGTCTGATATGATCGGCATCTACTATATGGGCAATTCCACCAGGTATTACACTGCTCAACATTGGTGAAGTAACTCATTTCCAATAAAAGTTGTGCAGTAACTACAGAGTTCCAAGATTCTTGTTGAGGTATATAATTAAAAAGGGATCTAGCAACACTATTTTTTAATCCTTAGATTTTTATATTAACATAATGTATCCCTGTAATTACACCACTGTATTAATAATTGTAACAGTCCTATACTCAGAATATCACTCTGTCAGCTAGCTTTATCTTTTTAAGTCCTTATGTATTTTATGGTATACCTCCATTTCTGTATCAAAATGAAAGAATAACATAAAGAAATATATACAATAAGCCCACAGTGTCCTCATCCAAAATGTGGGACTCTCCCAGGATTTACACCTTCTCACTGATTTTCATCACAGAGAGCTCTCCCTGTTTCTCTGGAGTCAACAGCTCCCATTGTTCAAAACAACACCTTTAAGAAGAACAGCAGAGTGCCAGTTCAGGCAGTTAACCTGAGAAAAATCAATCATAATATTGAATATTCTGGGCTGCCTATGCCTTGCTATAGAGTGACAGAAAAGCTGTTAGAGAGTATATGCTGACATTTCCTGAGAAAAGGCATAAGGAGCCATGCTTGGGAGGTAGTCAAAGAGCTAGATAGTGAAGTAGCTTGGAATAAACTAGATCATGGTTACAGAATAAGACCAATGCTGATCTTTTCTAACTTATCTGCATTCTTTTGAATACAGCAAAAAAAAAAGTTGTTTTCTGAATAGTCTTATCTTAAATAAATGTAGATAATTCAGAGAGAACTTATTGTATGTATTTATTTAGAATAAGTATGTGCAGAATTTGTCTGTATATGTAGTATTCATATATTTGCTTATAATATGGAAGCATTTTATAACACTGGATTTTCCAATCATAACACAAAGGTAACATTTTTAGAAACTGTCTGTATAGAAGATGTGTGATGGAGGTTGGCCTGACCTCAAAACTGAAGTGTGTAAGCTCAATTAAACTAGATTTAATTAAGAAAAATTAAACTCAACAAAGTGATTTCAGTGCAAAATGTGACTACTGTGGGCATTATCCAATTGTATTCACAGGAGAAAATATCTGTTGTGAGAATTCATTTTAAAAGATATCAAATTTCTCCTATAACATTGAGGAACAATCAAACCCAAGTAATATAAGCCAAATTAATATATACTACAGGTAAAAGAATGTAATACTTTGTCTAAGAAGTCACTGACATGGCTAATAATTTATATAATAAATTTCTGGTGGAGAGAGGGCTTTCCCAAATGGGATAATAAACAAATCAAAGCAAAACAGATAATTCCTTCTCCCCCGCACACACCCATTGCACAAGACCTAAGTACAGGTCAGGAAGCTACATGGGGAACCAGAATAACTTCCAGTTGGCAAAGGGGTGAAATAAGGCTGTATACTCTCTCCTTAATTTATTCAACCTATATGCTGAATATATATTAGAAGAGGCTGAATAGGAAGAGAATGAGCATGGATTTAAAATTGGAGAATGAAGCATCAATAACTTGTGCTATGTTGATGACACTAATCTAATAGTTAAAACTGCAAAGAATCTGTAATAAATGTCATCGTGAAAAAACGGACTAAAATTAATTATGAAGTAGACTAGGGGTCCTCAATCCCCAAGTTGCAGCCTAGGAGAAGGCAGTGGCCCATTTAGAATTGGACCACACAAGCAGCAGGCTCACATGCTTGCATGCACAGTTCTACTTGTGAGAGGGGCAGGTGCACATGCCCATCATTCATGTAAATGGAGCTGTGTATGCGCATGCCTGCTGCTTACACAAACCATCATCTCTTCCCCCCCCCAACCACTACCAGTCCACAAAGCCAGAAAGGTTGGGGACCATTGAAGTAGGCAACTGAAGTAATTTGAAATAATAGCATCAGCCATGAGCCACGATGGTGCAGTGGTTAGAGTGCAGTCCTGCAGGCTATTTCCACTGACTGCCAGCTGCCTGTAATTTGGCATTTCAAATCTCACTAGGCTCAATGTTGACTCAGCTTTCCATCCTTCTGAAGTCGGTAAAATGAGGACCCAGATTGTTGGGGGCAATAGGCTGACTCTGTAAACTGCTTAGAGGGGGCTGTAAAGCACTGTGAAGCGGTATATAAGTCTAAGTGCTATTCCTATTGCTATCAAGTAGAACAACCTGCCTTAGAATTGTCAAGAAATATGCTGCAGACTTGCACTTGCAAAAGATATTCAAATGTGATGATATGTCTATAGCTACAAAGATCAGAATAGAGCAAACAATGTTATTGCCTTGTGCCACTCTTTGGGAGGATAAACTGAACTTTAAAAAAGCCATATAGGAAGAGTATTGATGACTTTGAGTGCTAGTGTTGGAGAAGACTTCTGAGAATACCACAGATAACTAAGAAAATAAATACATGGATCATCAAAAAAATCAACCCAGAGTTCTCATTGGAGGCACAAGTGATAAGGCTTAAATTATCCTATTTTTGGCAAACTTTCCAGATCTAGCTCTGGAAAGGGTTGTAACTGTCTAAAGTGAAAGAATAGGAAAAAGGAACAACCAGTAGCAAGGTGGGTGAACTCAGTTACAGTGGCAATGGGTGCACCATTGGAAGCTTTTAAAAACAAGTTGATAAAAGAGCAAACTGAGAAATAGAATATTTTTAAAACTCAAACATAAATTTGCTGGTCTAGCTAAAGTTCATTTGATGTTCTTAAGATCATAGGAATAAAAAGAAAAAAAAACATAAAATGATTTTTACAAAGGAATACAAATAGGCTCCTTAAAGTTATCAACCAATAATTTTTCATGAATTGATGGGGAAAAGTTAAGAAATATATCCTTAAGTTGGAGGGCGGAGCTGGCGTCACGACCATACGGCATGTGATCTCGGAGGTCTGAGATCGCAACCGATATCTTTGCCCCTGGACAGTCCTATCAGACCTAAACTGTCCCGAAGAGACAGCAAAAGTGAAGAGTGCATCCTGCTAATCCCAGGGATACGGCAAAGTCCCTGGTCGATCCAGGAGAACCTCTTCTTGCCAGTGGTAAAGAGGCAGCCATTAAAGCTGCTGAAGTTGGAACAGCTCTGAAAGGGAAGAAGCAGAAAGAGAAAGTGTACCGGTTAGGTGAGAATTTTCTTTATTCTAAGACTTGAAAGGACATCCTAAAGGAAAGAAGGAATCTGTAAAAGTTTTTGACAGAAATGATCAAATGACTCAAGGCGGCGATTTATTTAGAACTGAAGCGCGCAAAGTAAGGTTTGGGGTTTTTTTTTGTATTAGCTGGAGGTTTGTATACACGTACGATCCTTGTATGTTTGGAAAGGTGGAACTGGGTCTTATATTTTGAATATAGTCTATTTTCTTCTTCTCCTTTTGAACTTTGTAACTTATTCTAGGCTAGAGGCTTCCCTTTTTACTATTTAGTTATTTCATCATACTCTTATGTAGGCATAAGCAAAATTGAAGAGCCCCTCTGGATCACCACTGTTTCACCGGTCATTGCAACACTGTTCATGGAAAATTCGAATCCAGAGCCCTGGCTAATGCCACCACAAACACACTATGGCTAAGATTACATCGATGACACATTTTTTGTGATTTGGCCCATGGAAAAGAAAACCTAAACATTTTCCTAACACACCTAAACAACACCCACGGCCTCAAAATCAAGTTCACCATGGAAATGGAAATGAACAAACAACTACCATTCTAGGATGTATAATCTTAGCAAGAGATAGCCAGAATGGCAAGCACTGGGACCACACATATACCAGAAAAGAAAACACACGACCAACCGCTACAAATCAACGACCAAGTGCCACCAACCCCAGCTCTCAGCACAGATAAGATTCGTGGTGGCGGAGACACTAATTACCAGAGACCGAAACGTCCTGGCAAGATAAGACACATATAAAGACTGAACTATGTGCACGCCTGACTGAAGTATTGACAGCCAAATGGCTTACGCACACAAAACAAAATCGAGACCAACGCTTTGATCCACAAAAACACACCAAGACATAAAGAGACCTAGAAGACCAACGAGAGCCCTATGGGAAGAGGGGTTCTGATCTTGCCCTACAGTAAGAGGTCTACAGACTAGAAATCAGTGAAGGAGTACTCCAAGGCATCAATCAACGACTGCCTTCACGAACAGACAAAAAAATAGCAGTCCATCCTGAGGTAACGCCAAAGACAAGATTGAACACTGGAAAACCAAGCGCATATAGCGAAGATTCCCTGTACATCATGCCGGCCACATACATTGGACAGACCAATAGAAGAATAAGTACTCCGCCTAGATGAACACAAAAATTGCAGTGAAAAAGCTGGAACACACCTCCTCCAGTCCAACACATGAAACCACAGGTCACCAACATCAACTTCAAATGGGCACCAAAACCCTATGCCACTATAGAAAACCCCAGCCACAGAATCATCAGAGAGCCATAGAGATTGAACAACCAGACCTGACAGCAATGAACTAGAAAGAGAGTGATTCTCAGCAGACTGTCAGACTCAACACTTTTGAAGCCTGCACTCTCAATTGAAAGATCTCCTCCGACACCACAACAGAACAGGGACACTAGCCAGACAGACTCGCATGTGATGCTTCCAACTCAAACATAACCCCCCCTAACCTTAGCACCCCAGGGTTGAAAACACGCTTGCTGATTGGAAGAGCAGCCGTCCTTTCACACGAAGCCAAGCTTGCATTGAAAGCCTCCAACACAAGAACAGAGTGCTGCCAGCCAATCAATAGGCCACAAAAATCAGACAGAAGAACCACGAAACCACAACTCAATCAAACGTCCAAGAGGTAGGCACTCGCTGAGTCCCCATGAACAAGCAGACCAGGTAATAGAAATCAGAATGAGAACCAGTCCTCAAATTTTGTAACAGAGGAACTGTGAAAGACAGACTCCATCACACTCTCCATTCTAGGTAATCGGCCTGATATCGGCAGATGAGATTTGCTGAAAACGGTTGCTAACAGCGAACTTTTGTAAAAAACAGAACATGCATCGCGAGCGTACAACTTTAAGACAGCTACGAATGTAAGTTCGCTCCGCGAGAGCTTTTAAAAAAAAAGCTAGAATATATTTATTTATTATATATATATATTTATAGTATAATATATATATTTATGATATAAGATATTATATACTATTTATAATTATGATATATGGATCCTTTGGTTATTCGGGTTGTCTCCCGCGTGACGAATGTGAAGTAATCTAGGGCAACGTTTAAGAAGTGAAGGTCTCATTCATCATCTTCAGGCATTGTTTCTTCCAGCTCTGTTTCTCAGAGGTAATGTGAGCTTGCCAGCTGCTTCTCCTTTTAAACTGCTGAGTGGGGGTTGTGACTTGATTGGGTGGGGGTTTGGCTCGTGATTCCCTGATTGCGCTGGGGTGTGTTCCTAGCTTAGGTGGGGGCCTGGCTGTTGCTCAGGTTAGTCCTTAGTTGCTGGGGGATCTTGGAGCTGGTGCGAGCTTGTGATCTTGTTGTTTAGGGCTTCGTGTCGATGGTGTCGTGCCACATTCATTCATAGGTGGTGTCAGTTTGCTTTTGTATAGGGTAGAGGGGTTTGAAAGTGGGTAGTGGTGCACTGGCAGTATGGGCTTTCTGGTCTCGTAGGTGCGGTCTGTCTCCATGCTCTTCTGTGTCGGGTGTGAGTCCTTTTTATTTTCCTGCATGGAAGTGTGAGTGGTAGCGATCTCTTGTGTGGCACTATGTGGGTGTTGGGTCTGGTGTCATTCCTCTCTCCACTGTTAGGGGGCTCTACTCGTTTTAAGTTATGAGGTTCAAGGTTGTTCCAAATGGTTGGTAGCGGGAGGTATCATCTCGTTTAATTCATGCTGTGTGGCGTTTTTTCTATCTCTATGGCTTTCTCTGATTATTCTGTTGTTTGAAGTGTTCGGATTTTTGGCGATGGTTCTGGTATTTCTTAAGTCCATTTCATAGTCCTGTGGCTTGTGAGGTGTTGGCACCCCAGGGAAGAGGCGCTCAGCTGCATGATCGCTTCTTTTTTGATTGAGTTTTTGGTTCTTCAATGCGCGTGCAACTAATTTTTCTGGTCTAGTTTTTTGTCTTATTGTATGGTGGTGTGGGCAGGCGGTGACAAGGGATTTCGTATACTCCATTGTTTTTTCCTAACTCGCATCTTTGTCTTTAAGGGTTTAATTAGGATGGTGGGATATTTTTCTGATTTGTGCAGCATGCTGTTTTATGTTTGTGTTTTTGGAGCGATTTGCTGATTTTGTCTGTAGTGCCTTTATATTATGGAGGAGGGCTTTGCCATATCTACCCTTGTTCTCATCTGTCTTGGCGTTTTGGTTGGGCGTTTTCTTTTGGATTAGGTGTGGCTAATGCGTTCTTTTGTATGGGAATGCACCATTGGCTATGCGTAAGGATTACATAGTGAGGAGTGTGTAGTTCGGTTGTTTTTAAGTGTTTGTGTTCATCCGGCTACGGCATTTTGTTTGGAGATGGAGGTGTCCTTGTACAGGAATTGATCTGTTTGCTGGTGGTGGTGTAGAGTGCATGTAAGAGTAGCGTTTGTATGTGTTTCTTCTGGTAGATGGTTGTGTCCTAGGGAGCCATTGGATTTTTTGTACTTACTAAGGACATCTAGGAAGGGAAGTTGATTGTTGGCTTCTGTTTTTTCCATAAGTGAATTGTAAATTTTGGGGTGTAGGCTGTGAGGTGTGTGAGGAAGTTGTTCAGTTTTTTCTTTTCCGTGTGGCAGATTATGAAAGGGTGTCATCTAACCGTTATCTACGAAGCCAGAGTTGTGGGGTTTGTGATGCATATTTTTTCTAGAGCTTGTGTTGGTCAAAAGCGTGGTTCCATGTAGATGTTGGCGATGACAGGTTGAGAGGGTTGATCACCATGGGGTGCTCCTTCTATTTGGTTCTTGTATTTTTTGACCATCTTGTAGTCGGAAAGTATGTATCGATATCGCAGTGGGTTGGTAAGATCTGGATGTACTCTCGCGCGGGGTTGTATTTGTGGTATTGTAACGCGATGGCTGTCAAGGCTGTCTTTTTAGGCACTTGGTGGCAATGGGGATATGGACATATCGAAGCGCTCCGCATCAGTAGGTCGCTGGTTTGTAAGTTTTGTTTTCTTTTATGATCTCATGAACTGGAAATGGTTCGCTTACAAATACCAGAAGAATTAGTGCACGCATTGAAGAACACAAAAACTCATCAACAAAGAAGAACGGACCTCTTCCTGGTCGCAAGCATCAAAGCCACAGACATGAATTGACTTTAAAAAATACAGAACCATGGCAAAACCGAACACTTCACACAAGAAATATCAGAGAAAGCATAGAGATAGAAAACGCCGCACACAGCATGATAAAACGAGTTATGATACCTGCCCGCCTACCAACGCATTTGAAAGCCTGACGCTCATTAATAAACGAAGGTTACCCTAACGATGAAGAATGAACAGCCAAGACCGACACCACAAGTGCCAAGCCAAGATGCTACACCACCCACCTTCCATGCAGAAAAAATTGAGACTCACACCACAAGAAGAGGAGACAACGACACGAACCAGAAGCCATCCTGCAAGCTGCAGCGCACTTACCCAACTTCAACCCCTCTGGACCCATACAAGAAGAAACTGATCACCGCACGCATGAGAGATGTGGCACGACCACGAACGACGAAGCCAAACAATCAAGATACAGCTACGACAGCTCAAATTCCCCCAGCAACTAGAGACTAACCATGGAGCAACAGCCAGGCGCCCACCTAAGCAGAACACACCCCCAGCCAATCAGAACAGCAGCCAACCCCCTGACGAATTCAGAAACACGCCAAACCGCGACCAAATCAAAAGTCGACACGTCACCCCCACTAGCAGTTAAAAGGAAGAGCAGCTGCAAGCTCAAAATTTACTTTCTGAAGAAGCCAGTCAGAGCTGAAGACCGACAACAAGCCTAAGATGATGAATGAGACTTCATCGAACGTTGCCCTAGATACTTCCAATTCTACGGCGGGGAGAAAACACCGAATAATCCAAAGATCCACATGCAAATTACTCGCGAAAACCTCAGAAAAATATTATATATATAATATATATATATATATGATATATATTATTAGTATTATATGTATGTATGTATGTATGTGCTGGGTATGTATGTATGTAATGTATGTATGTATATGTTAGTGTATAGTGTATCTGTAATATCTGATATAGCCGTAAATGTATATGTATATCTGTGACGATGATACGATGTAACATGTAAATGTACGTTCGTGTGTGTGTGTGGTTGTTGTTGTTTAAAGCTTTCGCAGGTATCTACATGTGTGCTGTTCAGCTTCGCCTGGTTGGGTATTGTCGCATGTCATTGTCGTGCTTTCAAAAGTGTAGCTAACGTTTCAGCAGAATCAGTCATCTCGGCCATCATCAGGCTTCTTATATGGATGTGGGTCTCAAACTTTTGGTTTCAAATTCGAGGCTAGGCTAATTTCTGATTGGCTGGGAGTTTGGTCTGTGTTCCACTTGGACTTGGAGTTTGATATGATTTGGTGTCTTTCTACGTTTTATTCTGTCTCGGTTTTGGTTTGGCTGTTTGAGATGTTGCTGGCGCAAACTGGCCGATGGTTCCTGTGCTGGAGGCCTATTCCCAAAAGTGCAGTTTGGCTTTCGTGTGAGAAAGAGGAGCTACGGGCTTGCTCTCATCTCAGAAGCTGATGGGTTTCCATCCTGGGTGCCTGGTGGACGGGGTTTGCGACGTGTGGAGGCAGTTCCGAGAGGGAGTGTCTGTTTTGTTCGTTAGGGCTCAGGTAGTTTTGCCTGTTTGTAGTATGGAGATCTGCCTTGTCTGCTGCGTCTCTTTTTTTTCTATTTGAGAGGAGGTGGGTGGCCAGGCCTTTCAATGATTGAAACACGCTTAGCTGGCGGCAATCGGAATCCAATCTTCGATCAGGTGTGGGCAATCTGGGAGGCGTGCGGGTGGGTTGGCAGTCCACATACAGTCAAAAATGACAAAAGTAGTGACTCTAATATGTGTGGTCAAATCCTGGAGTTTTAGTAGTAACTCGCCCACGGTACTCGTTATCCATACGCAACTCCCAAAGGTTACTCGCGCTGCTCATTTCCGACGGTGGAGTAGTCCCCACCGGTCTGCCGAACCTGAGGCCCACCCCGAACTGCTGGGTTCGTGTTTTAGTAGAATCCGACTGCGGAGGTGCTACCACAGCGCGCACGCGAATGCTGCAAAGGTCTAACCGATTTCTACAAACGTTGTCAGCGCCAAGGATTTAGTATAAACAAAGAAAGAAAATGAAGCAAGGTAGTGTGAGCGTGGAGTACCTGGGGATAGCAAGTACTGCAGAAACGAAGAGTGATAGGTGTGATTGGAGGCAAAGTGGTCTCCGTTCGGACAGCCATGGCTTCAGACCATCACATATGCTGAGGATTGCCGGAGTATCCGCGCGATGTCGCGCTGTGTTCGATGCACATAATGCTGTCGGAGCTGTCACCACCGAATCTGCACGCGCTGCCAGCGGTAACTGATCGAAATACGGTGACAGATTGGGTAGGTCCACTCGGCTGGTGGGTCGGTGGCATCAGGGCATGGGTGGCATCGGTGGCCATCAGTGTAGCGTGGTGGATGGTGGCAATCCAGTGGAGACCGGCTGGCAACGGTTTCTGTCGCCCGATGCTCTGGTGCCTGGGACTGGGCAAAAGGGCTGCTGCCTGTGCTGCTGGACCTCCTGGTACCGTAGTCTGGTAGGGGTGAGGGCGTGCATCAGCCTGGGTGGATAATGCCTTGGAATGGGGGGTAAGACAATCACCTGGGGTGGAGGAGCAGGACATGGACTGGTGGGGGCAGAGGTTCCGTCTGGATCTCTCTGGAGGGGTATTGGTGAAGGCGCTTCAGTGATCCGGCTTCATCTACACACCTGGGACTGGGTTCCTCCAGCTGGTGTCCTCCTGAGAGATCTTGTATGAGTTCATGAGTGAGTGGAAGAGCTTGCCGGCTGGAGGCATGAGGGAGTCGGTGTGGACCAGCTGAAGATAGAGATTTTGACTTTGTTCTCTGTGCTGGTGCCAGATGAGTTTGTCCCTTGAATCTCTCGAGGTCCAGGACAGTGTGGCTTCTGCCCCTCCTGCTGTCTGGCTCTCTTGCGTTTTTGTGGAGGTTTAGCTGGGGGGGTGGATGCGGGTAACGGCGTAGATGTGGAGTTGCCGTCTCCTTTCTTCCACGCACCCGAGGGGGTCCTCCACGCGCTCCACCACGGTTACAACACCTGTCCGCGGTCTCGCGCCATGGCACGCTCCACAGAAGAACCTGCCTGGAGGACAGGGAACTCGACTCTCAGGCCGGAAGAGGACTGTGCTCTTCAGCGGCTGCCGAGAGAGAGGGTTGTGAGAGGGGCTACTGGTGCTCCTCGTGGTGGATCTCACCTCCAGACAGTGGCCCTTGGCCATGAACGTAGGTCTCTCTGCTGTCAGCTTAACCGTGGCCTGGCCAGAATTTCTTTCAGGTGCCAGCTTCCCGTACCAGATGTGCATTGTCTTCCACCAGAGCCGAGGAGCACCTCCGCAAGTTGTAGGCCAGACTCTCTCCCCGCTGTCTCTCTCAAAGCAGGCCTGCTTTCCTTTTGGCCCTGTACAGGCCGGTTGTCCCTTCGTGCACAGGATAGTCATTCTCTCTTCAGGCCACTCAGCAGCCTCACTCTCGTGTTCTCTCCTCAATTATAGTATTGCCTTCCTCTCCCATTGTTGGCATACGCCTCTTCCTCCTTTGGCAGGACCAGATGGGCCCTCATCAGAGGGGCTCCCAGTCATAGGGTGCTGCTTGCCTCCACACCACCAGGCAAGCAGCCAGCAGGAGTCAGGTCATCATATTCATCATTCATTCATCATCATCATCAATCACCAGCAGGATCATATTCCAATCAGCAGCAGCAAGCAGCAGCAGGATCCATCATCATCATCGAGCATGAGCAGCAGCAGCAGCAGCAGCACCAGAGGATCAGCAGCGAAGGCAGCAAGCACCAGCAGCAGCACAGCAAGCAGCACCAGCAGGGACCAGGATTAGCCAGCAGAGGTTATCACCAGCAGTGCCAGCAAGACCAGGAAGCACGAGGCAGGGACCAGGAAGGTAACGAGTAGCAGGGACGGAGCAAAGACCAGGAGTATGAGCATTACGGCAAGTCCAGGAGACGGCAGGACCAGCAGGACGGAGGCAGCTTCAGCAGAGTAAGCACCAGCAGAAGCACCACCCGCCAGGAGCAGCACTTCAGCAGAGTAAGCCCCAAGCAGAAAGCACCCACACCATGGAGCAGCTTCACGAGAAGGCTCCCAGGGCACCAGAAGAGCAGCCCAAGCAGGCCAGAAGAGCCCAGGCAGACCCGAAGCGAGTGCCAAGGACAGGGTTGGGGAGGGTGCCCTGGTCCCTCTAGCCAGATGGGCGGCAGTGCTGAGGCTTTCGCTTTTTTTCCCCATGTTGTGTGGTTGCTGGCTGGCAGGGAGGCGAGGCGGGAGGCTGGCAGGCAGGGGCACGGCAGGCACCAGGCTGGGCAGGGCAGGAACTGGCTGGCAGGGAGGCTTGGAAGGGCAGGCGGGGGCTGGCCAGCCAATGCTGGGCAGGGCAGCGGCAGGAGAGGCCAAAGGCATGGGGAGCGGGAGGGCTGGCCAGGAGGCTGCGGCGAAAGGCAGGCTTGGAGGCAGGCATGCGCGGAAGGCTGGCAGGAAGGCTCGGCAGGAAGGCTTGCAGCAAAGGCTTGCAGGCAGGCATCGCAGGCAGGGCCAAGGCAAGGACTCCGATGTATCCTGCAGCAGGTCTTTTCCTCCGATGCTTGCACGTGCGAGCTGCTTCCCTTTATTATCCGCGCGGGCTTCGCAATGCATCACCCCGCATGCGCAATTAATCTTGGGGCATCCTTTTCAGTTCCGCTTGCATCGCGTTGCTTTCCGCTGTGATCCGCTTGCATCCGTGTGGCATCGTCCATCCGCTGTGCATCCGGTCATCCTCATCCGCTCGGGCGTCCGCTGTGCTGCCGCTGTATCCATTCCGCGCTCCGCTTTGCTTGACGGTCCCCGGCGAAGCCTACTGCGGATGTGCCATCCGGCCCGATCTGCTTCCATCATGTGGGCTTCCGTTCCAACATCGCGCTTTCCATCGACTCTGCGTCCCTCCCCGCGTCCGTCCTTTCGTGTTGTATCCGCTCCGGTTTTGCAAATTTATTTGCCCCTTTTTGACGAGCCGGATTTAACAATGGATGGAACATTTTGCTGCATTCCGTTGTAGTCCCTGGAACATTTTGCTCATCCGTTGTGTCCTTTTTACTAACGTTTTGCATCCGTTGGGCAGTGTGACAGGGCCTTAAGGTACTTACTTCTTGACAGAGCTTCTATGTAATGTAACTGTAATTGAAGACTATGAAATGGATGCACAAAATAATTTGTAAACCAACTGGCACACTGCTTGTATACCTATGGAAGATAGTTTGATTCTTTTTTCAGTTTTGTTTGTTCATGTTTGTTTTTTAAAAACCAATAAAATTTATTTAAAAAAAAAGAAATATATCCTTAAGTTTATACATGAAAAGTTTTAACTGCAACAAAATCAATATGGCTTTTACAAATGCAAATCCTGTCTCCCTAACCTTTCAGATTTCTTTATAAATATTGGTACGATTCATATAGTTTGTGTCATCCATTAAGCATTATTTATTTGGACTTTCATGATTTTTGACAAAGACTCTCATGTAAAATTAATATTGAGCTTTAAAAAACAACAACTCATGATATATATTTTGATGGGGTATGAAGTTATGGTGACTGACCTGGAAAGTAATTGTGCTGGATAGCCTGATGAAAACATCAATCCAATGTGTGACTGCTGTGAAAAAAAGAAAAGAAAATTCCATACTGAAGATTATTGCAAAAGGAATAAAAATAAAGCTGCAAATATCTTAATGACATTACAAATATTCATGGTGTGGCCACACATCTGAAGTAGAATATATCTTTCTATTGTTGCACCTCAACATAGATATTGTAGAGCTGGAACAAAAGAATAGAATAGAGTAGAATTCTTTTTTTGTCCAAGTGTGTTTGGACACACAAGGAATTTGTCTTGGTACAAATGCTTTCAGTGTACATAAAAGAAAAGATATTTCCGTCAAGAGTCAAGAATCATCAGGTACAACACTTAATAATAGTCAGAGGGTACAAGAAGCAATCAAATCATATTAGGAAACAGTCAATATAAATTGTAAGGATACAAGTGGCAAAGTTACAATCATACAGTTACAAGTGGGATGGGAGGGGTGATAACAGGGGTGGGATTCTACCAGTTTGCACCTATTCTCTAGAACTGGTTGTTAACATTCTAAGCAGTTCGGAGAACCGGTTGTTAGAAGAAATTACTGGCCTAATCCTGTAAGGAAGGCAGGAAGGAAATATTATGGTGTTGCTTACAGAAACTGCCTCTCCATTAACCCTTATTACATTCTTGGAAGGACTAGACTTCCTGTCTCAGGAACGTCTCTGGAATTTTTTTTGCACTTCGTTGTACTTTGCTTGTGTGNCCAGCCAATAACATGACCACCAAGCCATGTCCACCCAGTCACATGACCACCAAGCCACACCCACCAACTGAGCCACGTCCACAGAACTGGTTGCTAAAAAATTTGAATTCTACCTCTGGGTGATAAGGTGTGATGAGAAGATTAATAGTAATGCAGTCTTTGTAAATAGTTGGATAGTGTTGAGTGAATTATTTGTTTAGCAGAGTGATGTCATTCAAGGGAAAAACTGTTTTTCTGTCTAGTTGTTCTGGTGTGCAGTGCTCTATAGCGTTGTTTTGAGGATAAGAGTTGAAACAGTTCATGTCCGGGATGTGAGGAGTCTGTAAATATTTTCACAGCCCTCTTTTTGACTCATGCAGTATACAGGTCCTCAGTTGAAGGTAGATTGGTAGTAATTGTTTTTAAGAGCAGTCCTCATTACTCTCTGGAGTCTGTGTCACACTTGTTGGGTTGCAGAACCAAACGAGACAGTTATAGAGGTGCAGACTCAATAATTCCTCTGTAGAATGGAGAAGAGAGCAATAAAATGATCAAGACACTGATCCATTGACTTGTCTTGTAAACAAGTTTACATTTGAGGCACTTTAGCTAAGAAAAGAGCTAAGTTGGGGCTCATGTGAAAGAGCTATATAAGAAAGTACATGGTTAGGAAAAGCAGATTGGAATTTCATTCGTCTCTCTTTTATAAAAGAGAAACTGAGATGATCTAAATGAACTAAATGAGAACTTTGACACTGATAAATGGAAACATTTCTTCACATTTTACATGTCCAATCAATGGGATTGGACAATGCTACCATAAGGTTCAGTAGTTGCCAACTTGAATGGTTTAAAAAAAGAATTAGAAAATATCACAATGCATTTGCTTTGTAATGATTAGATGAATAGAATTAATTAAATAGAATACAAATAAGCTTGTATTCATACCAGATTATAATTTAGTCTATAATATGAATGCACCTGAGGCTATTGTTTATGATGAGTAAATATAGCTACAAGTATAGAAACCATAATACTCCGAATATAACTTTCTTGGGAACACAAAGAAAAATCTAGCGCCTATGTTTCTGGAACAACTTGTTGTTTCATAGTCTATTCTTCCAGCCTTGGTCTCTTTGTCTCTTTCTAAGCAGAGAGAGACTATATTTGTCTCTGCTCTTCTTATAGAGAAAGGTAATATTATGTTGGACCAGTTAAAGATAATTCAATTTATATTCACCTGAAGCTAAAAGATTGTTCCAACTCCAGTTATCCATAATTACAGGAGACAGCTCCAATGTCTATTCTTTGGAAATAATCCCTCAGTTTTATTCTTATTTATTTCTTCTAGGAATACCTTGTAACAACAGTTTGGTGAGCTTCACATTTTAAAAAGCCCATTTTCAGCTCTAATACTTAAGGCCCCGTCCCACTGGCCGACGGACGCAAAACGTATGCATAAAGGACACAGCGGACGAGCAAAATTTCGGGGGTGCGTGGCCGCCATCATTGTCATCCGCCTCCAAAAAAGTGGTGAAAAATTTGCATAAACAGAATGGAAAAGAACGGACGTGGGTAGTATGTAGCGGGGATGTTAAACAGATGTCATCGGAAGCCTAGCGGATGAAAGCGGATGGAAGGGGATGACACCTCCAAAGGGGTTATGGGGAGAATTGCGAAGTGGATGCATAGCGGATGAAGTGAATGGCAATCACGTACGCCAAGGAAAGAAAGGGGATGCCGCGCGGATGTATATCAGATGCAAACCGTTCACTGTGCATCCTTTCTATTTCCTTGCTACTAATGATGTATAGACGTTCCATGTACCTTTTCTTTCCTCCCTCTTTCCGTTTCAGCTGCAGCGGATGTGAGTTGCAAGGATGCCCAGTGGATGCAGAGAGGATACAACGGACGTTTAATGGATGATAACAGACATAGAACGTTTGTTGCTCATATGTTGTGGATTTACATCGTACGCAGCGGAAAGTTCATCCATTCACAAAGTTTTGTGCAGCTCAAAACTTTTTGTGCGGATGAAATTGCAATGGACGGATTGCTTGACGGATAGAACGTATGAAACACATATGCAATGAGTACACAACGATGCATAGCAACATCCTCTTTGCATCCATAAGTGCAGTGGGACTGGGCCTAATTATTGCAGCCCCTGGGAATAAAACAGCTGAGGCATGGCAATCTGCTCTGTCGTGCAAATCAGCTGTGCTCTAAAACAACAAAATAAAGCACAGGAAAGAGCAGGGGTGGGTGGGTGGAGCCAAATACTCACCAGAAATACAAATTTGCCCGAACCAGTCTGAACCAGTAGAATCCCACCCAGGTGTCTTCCTTTTTTACCATTCTTATTCTTCAGGTTTTAGTTCCCTTGCCAAAAGGAATTCAAACCAGAGCTGCCAATACGTCTGTCTGCAAATAAATTTTGTCTCAGGTTCACAGGGATGTAAAGTGCAAATAGGTTTGACACTGTTATGAAGCACCCAGATATCATGTTGGGCAGAGAAATTCTGCTGCATTTCTGTCAGTCTTCATTTTGTTTTATGAAATAAATTTGCTTTTGAAAGTCCTTTCGAGAGAAATTGTGGAGGTGGTGTGTGTGAATTTATCATTGGCAAAGTACTCTGGTATACACATTAGTTCCATAGCAAATAGGGAGTGTAAATCTGTCTTTCCTAATACTATCCTTCTTCCAGCATTCTTCAGCTCCCTGGCTTCCGTTCCACGACTTCTCTTCAATTCGAAAGGGGAAAGAAAAGTAAAGAGAAAAGAAAAAAGAAAGGACAGTGGCAGCATTACTATGACCTCTAATTTCTACTTTTGAGAATTTGTGGAGAATAAGAGGGATCATCCACCAATTTGCTGGATGATTTCAGAAAGCCATTTGAACCTATCTATAACAAGCTAGCAATGACACCATGCCACCTCTGTGCAATTGACAGATGCTGGAATATAATATGAATTTCTGATAAAACATTGTGAATTAGTTATTTTATCACATATACTATTAAGTGAGCAAACATTTTAAATTTTGAAAGAATGATCTTCACCAGCAGGCAGCAGAACAAAAAACTACAACTAGGATTTCTGCTATTCTTTGGCATTTGAGCTAACATACCACAATGGTGAATAGTGTTTACCTAAAACTCATATCTACATCAGGACTTCCCATAAAATCCATTGTAATGTTTCTACCAGGTTCCACATAATACTGCATTGGAAAATGTAGCAAATTAAAACAAGAATCCTACTCATCCTTTCCATTAGTTCCACAGCTCACTAGTTAGTGATTTTCCTGCCAATATTTCTAGTTCAGTTAAAAGGGAAACAACATCATAAGACCTCCAATGAGGTATTTCATTCTTGGTCATCCCTTCTTTAACAACAGGAAGCATTTAGGTCTCTAGATGTTGCTGAACTATAGCACCAAGGCCTTTCATAATTGACCAAATAGATTGTGCTTGCTATGAATTATTCTTCGTATTCAGGTATAATTATGGGAGAAGATAGTGATGCCTGTCCCTCTTTTAAAATTCCATTTTTTTAACTTGCAAACTTCTAGGAGATACTTTTTAAACCACATATTGAATTTTTAAGGACAGACTAAAACCTTTACAATCTTCTGGCACTTTTTTCATCTTTGTTTCATTTTGTCTAAAAATGCCTTTTAAAAATGCTGAAGACGATGCATTACACAGATGCTGAATATGCTTAGAATATTTTTTAAAAAAAAAACAAATAGCAAAAGAGCAAGGCCTTCCTTAATCTGATGTCGAGGCTGCATTTTAAAAATTGGATTGGAAAAGATTAGATTACATTAGACCTTCTGGATTTAAACATGTTAAAGCTCCATTTTGACTTTAACATAATCTGTTCCATTCCCTGGAGCCCTCAAACTGAGAATTCACTCTTAATAGTTTCTTTCTCCGTCCATCCTTTCTATTAAATTTGCATCTCTTTCTTTCTCTCCTCTTTTTTTAAATATTCTGATTTCACATTTGTAATAGCAAGAAATCCTCTGAGACAAATCTAAAAGTTTCTATTTGACCAAGTAGAAGAACAAACATTGAAGCTCTGGATTTTACAATTATTTTATACAGAGAGATATGTTATGCACCATCACAGCTATATAAATATTAATAGCCAGAGGGATTTCTTTTCAGAAGCTGAAGAAGTGGAAGTGCTTTTAAGTACATGCTTTTTTCAAAGAGCAATGTACAGCTTATTTATAGTACATTATTATGAAGAAATGCACTATTAAAAAAGTAGCTACTCACTTTATAATGTTTTTTTGAATTACTTCTTTCACCAGTACCATAAACACAATTTACTATTGTCTATGCAAACTAATTTCTCTATAGTACTCTAAACATGCATATGAAGCTAGAATAACACTTTTATAGCATAGAAGAGGCAAAAGATTATTTTACAGGGTGAATGTCTGTAGAGATTCTTAGCCATCCAGGTCATGATTGTCGCAAAGGTGCTTTTTCAAGAGGCAACTGGACTTTCTTTGTTTTTCTTTGAAGATGTTTAGCTTCTCATCCAAGAAGCTTCTTCAGAACTTGCTTGTGAATTTTATTTAAAATCAACTTAAAACTATTGAGCAAAGCCATCCATAAATCTGGGCTGAGATTACATCAGTAACCCTTTTTATTACATACACAGGAGGTAGTTGTCTTGAATTAAGATCTGGAAAAAGTAGTCTATTCAGTGTATTCTGGAGAAATACACACTTACCATAAAGTTTTAAGCAAAAGTTAGAATCAATACATGTGGTGCAACAGCTGGAAAAATATGTCACATTTCACTTAAACATCCAGGGGAAGATTGAAGGCAAATAAGATCCAGAAGAAGAACATCATAGCTTCAAAATCTAAGGGACCAGTCTGGACAATACTCAGCAGCACTTTTTTGTGTGGTTGTTGATATAGGATTGCCAACATGTCGGATATGACACAAGAAGAAGATAAAGGTCTAAATTGGCAATGTGGGGGTATTCTTGGATGTACAGTTACCATGAAGTATAGTGTTTCTCTTGAGGATGACTATTGGAATTACAGTCTTCACTAGTCAAAAATAACTATCATCACTGTACTATATGTGGAAGTAACTTTGAAAATGTTCAATTAGAAAGGTTCAATTGATCAAAAATGGAACAGAAATAAATTGATCTGTGGCTTGCCAATGGTGAAAGTGAACCAAAAGGAGAACTGGAAAAATGGAGTCAGGTTGGGGGTATAACATCTCTGTAACTCCATTGATTCCAGTTAGCTGAATTGTACTGGAGGAATGATAAGGTACTGCTTCTATCTTAGTGTGAACCAATATTGAGAACCTCATATTCCCTTGTGCTGGGCTGTAACCTGAATGCCACTTGACAATTAGGATGGGAAATTTCATGTTTGAAAATCTATTTTAAATCATTATTTATTAGACAGTGCTGACATTACAGGAAGCTTTGTTGATCCTCTACACTAACAATTATGCAGAAAACCCATAGTTAATATATATAAATCAGATGGCTTAACAGAGGAAGATAATTATCTGAAATAATTAGATCAATTGTTGAAGGAAATGTCATTTTTACATGTAGGGTTTCAGGATGAAATAATCATTAAGACCACTGTATATTTGCTACCTAGGAGCAAGCTTCATTGACCCAATGGGGTTTGGTCTGATGTTGAGGAGTATAGGATCACAATCTTAAGCAGACGATTCTGCATCTGTGATTCTTAATGGTGCAGTCTCTAGAAGTGAGTCATACGAAACACCTTGTAGAGGGGATACATAAAAAATTAATTAATTAATAAAAATAAATAAATTCTTTCTGAATATGCAATTGGTCCTTAAAGTAAGTGTAATAAGATAGATGACATAGTAACATGGATAAAGAAAATAAATTCACAGAATTGTGTCTCATGTGAAGAAGGACATATAATCCAGTGGTGGGATTCAAATTGTTTTATTACCAGGGTAAGAATACTGTAAAAACTCCAGTCAGAGGTGGTATTTGCCAGTTCTCTGAACTACTTAAAATTTCTGCTACCGGTTCTCCAGAACTAGTCAAAACCAGATGAATACGATCTCTGATATAGTCCCATAACAGTCATTGTTTACAGGAAGAAATAAATTTCTACCCTTTAAATTTACCCATACCTATTCTTGAATTAGTGCACATGCTTGATATTTTTTCTTTTTCATCTATGTTATTTTATGTCCCAATATTATTGATTGTGTCTTGCATTCTTCAAAAGTGATTAAGAAAGAGCGATTCAGACTTTGCACACCATCAATTAATTTCTTAAGGAATAAAATTTGAAATGCATAAACAAAATTCTGGAAATATCTTTTAATTAAGATATTAAAACAGTACATTGTTTTCTTTTTTGTTTTTTTAAGATGGTGATCACTCTGTCAGGTGGTGCTCCATTCAAAATCCAAGAAAGAAATACTTAGACTCTTTAATTTAGAGAAACGTGTAGACTCAAATTTAGGAGCTCTCTTACCTGATGCAAGTGAAAGTGCGTAGCACCAGAGGTAATTCCTGAATCTGATGAATATTAGGCGCGTAAATCACATATACAAGTGATGGACAGTGTTCCCCCCCAATACGTTTCAGATGAAACTTCAATTAGAAAGTGTGTAGATGTAATGATCATGTGGGCATCTTCAGCGTGATGAAGAGCCTATCCTTGACCTCTGGCATGCTTTGCTAACGTGGGTTGCCAGTTCTCATAGAAAGAACGCTATAAGCGAGAAAATAGAAACCTACTTTGTATGCCCCCCCCCTCATTTACACAACAGAAAAATGTAACACCTCCAAGCTCCTTCCCAGACTCATCCACTCTCCCCCCCCGTTTCTTATGACAGCCGAAAGATGCAAAGCAAATAGTAGAAGAATCTTGAAGGCTGACATTCGGCCCTCTAGAAAAAGGAAAACCGTTAGTCCTAGAAGAGAGAGAGAAGAAAAATATAAAGACAATATTAATCATTACACAATTACAAAGGAATATACTCCTAAGGCTTATTAGTATGGATACTTGGAACGAAATGCTTTGGAATCAACTTAGGGGCTTTAACATCGGTTTGGTTAATCTTGTGAAGAGGGAAATGTTCAGGCTACAAGATACTGGAGCCCAGAGAACTTTTTTAGGGGACACTTCCGGCGTTTTTTAAGGCTTCAAATTTTTATGATCAGTCCATACCTCAAATGGATGTTTGCTCGCTTCCAGGGAATGTCTCTCCAGTGTCGTAAGGCCCAATGAACTGCAAAAGCTTCTTTTTCCAGACAGCCCACCTTCTCGTCGGTTTCATACAGTTTACGGGAGGTATGACGCACAAGGCTTAAGGTCCCTTTCTCATTGATTTGAAGTAACACCGCTCCAACGGCCACATCTCGCATCGGCTTGGACACGAAAGGAGCTTCTATTCCGGGCTGCTTTGTACTGGTTCTGCCAGCAAACAGTTGTTTTAGCTTTTCAAAAGCTGCTTGGCACTCCATGGACCACTCACATGGCTTAATTCAGCCTGGCTTCATCTCCCTTTTGTTTTTAAGAGGTTCTGTGATGGGCATTGCTATCTTAGCAAAAGTCGGGATAAATTGCGCGCTGGTAAAATTTGCAAAATCCCAAGAAGCTTTGAAGTTGTTTTCTGGTACGTGGTGGAGCATTCCAATATGGCATGCACTTTCTCTGGATCCATTCTATGCCCTCAGATGAAAGTGATATCCCAAATAGTCACATTTTCTCCTCTGAATTCAACACTTGGATAGTTTAGCATACAACTTAGCGGCACACAGTTTCTGTAGAACTTAGCCCAGTGTCCACATGTTCACCAGAGTTCCATGTAGATAGTGCTGGCATGTCAAGATTAAACCAGGAACTCCCCTGTATAATGTTTCATGTAACACCTGATTGATCATCTGCATGAATACAGCTGGGCCCCTTGTAAACCAAAAGGAAGAACGTTGAATTGGAAGCAACCCATTGGGCAGTTAAAAGCGGTCTTCCACTCATCCCCTTCCTTAATTCGAATTCTGTAGTATGCTTCTCTCAAATCCAACTTTGTGAAAATCTTCCCCTTGGCTAGGTGCCAACATGTCCTTCATCAAAGGGAGGGGGTACACGTTTTCCACAGAAATGGCGTTCAAATGTACATCCACCACCAAGCATTTGGAGCAATCTTCTTTTCATTGGAACAACACGTGCGCTAACCGGGCTAGCAGGTTGGATGAAACACGTTCCAGATTTTATCTATAAACGTCTTAGCTCCTCTAATTCCTGTGGTGTCATTGAGTACAACTCTTGGTTTCGGGACGCTTCACTGCAGGCAAAATTTTCAAAATAGCACAAGTCTGTTGACCGGTGAGGCAGGAGCTCATCCGAGACCTTCTCACTGAACACTTCTTTAAATCCCAATACTCTTTTGAATTTTTCTCCTCCTTTCACGGGTTCGGTACCTGTGGAAGCTATTTCAATCGGAATCTGAAGCCTTCGGCTGAGATCTCCCCTTTTTTCTGGTCCGCTGCTTGGTGCGTATGTGCACACAACCCTTCTCCAAATTAACCTGGGGGTTCCATTTCCGGAGCCAGGGCAATCCCAGTATTAATGGTTGCTCCATTCCCAGGGACCACAACTAAAGTGCACAGTCTCATCATGTTCTCCCATGATCATTTCTATAGTTCCGTGAATCAAGCGTGCAGGCAACCTCCAGCCACTGATCCATCTAATTGGCAAAAGGACAATGGGCACCTTTAAATTTGTGTTTAAGTCCATTTTCTCACTACTTCCTTGTTTGATTATTCACACGCCTTGTGCACCCAAAATCTTTAGGGATAGCCATTTCCCCTTCGACCCTGAATGGGATACCCTCAACTTCACCGGAATGGTCATAGGGTCCACGCTGGACTTACCAGGAAGTTGTCTTCCGAGTCAAAATTCATCCTCCTCAGAGGGTAACTAGGGTGTCTGACTCTTCTCCCGCGGGAGGGGTGACCTCCACATCTTCTTTCGACTTAGTGGCTGTTTCGCGAGGTTTCGGCTGGGGATTTTTCAAGTTTCTTCACTTCCTTTGGCGCCCCCTTGGTTCCAGCCTTGACTTTGCAGTTCACAGCCCAGTGACCTTCCTTCCTGCATGACCATGACAGGAAAGAGAGGTTGGTCTTGCTTCCACTCCTCCCTCTGAGTTTGGAAATCTCTTGAGGATGTGGGGGGAAGGTTTGCTCCACCCAGACACCTCCCCGCCGTCTGCTTTCCGTTAAATCAATTTCCACATTTTCAGCAACGTACACATCTGCAAGCCATTTGGGTCTCTTCTAGCAATGCATCTTGGTCACATCTCTCATTTAAACCATCTTTAAAATGCTTCTATCAGGGCTCTCGTGGACCAGCCTCGGATATGACCTGCTAATTGTCTAAATTCTTGGTGTAGTCAGCCACTGACCTCCACCCCTGATTTATGGTCTTCATCCTGATTCGGGCCTTGCGCTCTTCCAATGGGGTCCTCAAATTAGCTCTCAGTGCAGTCATTAACAGGTTATAATTCATTCAACTGGGAGCATTATCATTCTATACAGGTCACCATCCATCCTGCAGCTGTTCCCTCCAGAGCTGGTAACACATCTCACTTGTGTCTTCTGATACCTCCCCGTATTCTTCCATATAAATCCAAACTTGGGCTAGGAAAATCCCCAAGTTTTGGATCTCCCCCGTATCGTTACTTCTAATGGAGGCGCCTAGAGCTCTACGCCTTCTAGAATTACACCTCCTGCTGAAGGGCCCTGGGCTGCTGCTGGCATCAGGTTGATTTATGGAGGGGTGCTCTGCTTCTTCTAGTTGGGGCTACTCCCCTTCCCTTCATACCTTTGTGCAGCTTGGAGTTGCTCAAAGGCTTCATCAAGAGTCTCCTGGCTTGATTCAGTGAAGTTCTCTCTTTTCCTTCTTTCCCATGCTCCTCTTTTCCACGCCGGTGGGTCTGATCCGGGGGGGGGCCTTCTCCGCGATCTTTCCAGCCAATCCCCACCAACCATCTCGGCTTCACACCTGGATCCTCTTCCAGATTGAGCTTCTGCTAACGATTCGGCTTCTTGTACCAGCAAAGAATCTTGCCTCCAATGGCTCCCAGATCTCCGTGTCACTAGTTGAAGATGACATGATGTTCAGGGCCCCTCAGGAGAAAATTTGGTGTTTTCTCCGGTGGGCTAGTAGAGTGAGATTCAGAATAATGTCAAGGCAGTGCTCCATTCAAAATCCAAGAAAGAATTACTTAGACTTTTAATTTTAGAGAAAAGTTATCTTTCACTGAAAGTGAAGTGGTAGCAACCAGAGAATTTCTGAATCTGAGAAATTAGGCGCGTAAATACATATACAACAGTGATGGAAGTGTTCTCACCCCCAGTAGTTCAGATGAAACTTCCAATTAGAAATTGTGAATATGATCATGTGGGCATCTTCAGGTGTGATGAGGCCTCTTTCTGTTGACCTTGGCATGCTTTGCTAACAGGTTGCAGTTTGCGCATAGAAAAGAACGCTAAGCGAGAAATAGAACCTAAACTCTGATGTATGCTCGCCCCCCTTCAATTTACACAACAGAAAGAAATACACACCCTCCAGCTCACTTCCCAGACTCATCCCACTCTCCCCTCCCCCCATTTCTTATGACAGCCGAAAGATGCAAAGCGATCGTAGAAGATCTTGAAGGCTGACACGCTCACTTTTTATTTCCCTTTATTTGCTTGTTTCTTTTCAAAAGAAACATTTTTTACTTCCAGATAGCACCTTCAGTGTATCCATTGTCCCTCAAAATAAAGAAGTGTTGAAATGATGTAAGAAGGGATAGGTATGAAAAGCATGATTCCAAGATGGTTTTTTATTTGGCCAGTTGCATCCTTGAATTGACTTTTACCTCTGTCCAAGGACTTTGTACAGATAGCATTGTAGTGTAGCTTTTGTGGTGTACTAAATAGGTATTGTGGTGAACTATTTAAGTGCAAGTTTTTATATTTGATATAAACAAGTCTTTGAAATGTTTGGCCTAATGTACTGAATACTTTCTCCATGTAGATATCTTGCTTTTATATCCACTGTTTTTTTCCTTCTGGCAAAAGCTTTGCTTGACCTCCACATAATTATTAAAAGTATTTTCTCTTTCTTCAGCTTTAATAATTTTTCCACCAAGATCACAGTGTGAGATGCCTTGACTGACACTCAACTGCCATTCAGAATATATAGAATGAAAGCTGTTTCCTTGACAACAGAGGCTATGTACATACAATCCTTCATGTATTTCAGGTTATTTCCAGTGTGTACATTCTTGCATAGAGACAGAGAAAGAAAGCTGCAAAATGAAGTACATTCATGTGGTCATTGCAATCTCTTTGTGTTATCTACATGTAAGTAAATAACTTGATTGATACTGTTAGTATTTATACTGGCCTATGAGTTTTGTGAGGACTACATGGGAATCAATCATCCCTATTTATATGTACTTATGCAACTTTCTAGTATACCTGTTTATTATATATTTCATCAAGTAATATTTGGTGTGTTTGTGTGTGTGTGTGTGTGTGTGTGTGTGTGTGTTCAGGCGCTATGTATATATGTTTGTGATTAGCGTTACATTAGCATTAATATTCACTGAAAAATATGTAGGGACTTAATTTATGCTCGTATTTATTTATATATTAGCTACTAGTAACCTTGGTTTCTTTCAAACAAAGAAACCTTTGCTCAAACAAAGATAGATAGATTTAGTTAGTACGTGGGTAGGTGAGCATCAGAAAATTTCAGGATTATAAACTAAGTCAGAAAGTTGACAAAATAAATCTTAGAAGTCAAAAATGGCAAACCACTTCCTGTGTTTATATACATGTGGTAACCAGAAGACATGCTGCTCCCATGATTCGAGGTAGACTTTACCTCTATTTATTATATAAACAAGACTCCAACCTTTTCAGACTAATGGGCACATTCAGAACTTGAATAGTATGTGGTAAATGACTGCCTGTTCAACCAAATGATTGTCATGTTAAGTGCACCCAGTTGCAAAAGATCCATTCCCAGAAGATAAGAAAATACATGTCACACGTAGGGTCAAAATCTCATTATTTTGAACCCACCATTTTTGGCTTCAGCACCAAAGAAATATTTATTTCAAAGAAATAAAATGGTGAAATCCAACAGTTTATTACATAGATTTAAAAAATGAGTATCAGGCACAAAGCATATAAGCATACTCCCCCAAAAATATTCTGGGAAATTGAACACCTTACAAATACAAATGTATGTGTGTATATGTGTGTGTATTATACATACATACACACACACACACACACATATAAAAACACAAAGTCCAGGCAAAAATGCATCACATATAAAAGAGGAAAAAGGAGAAGATGTATCTTTCGTAACTTCAGTCTACCTCCTATCACCATTTCTTCTCTAAGATGTTCTCTACATTCTTTCTCTCTTTTTTTCTGGATAGTGAGCTAGATCCATCTGCTATTTTTATTTTCTAAGGATATGTCTGGGAACTATATATGACCCAGAGTCATTCACATATTAAGTCTTACACATAGTAAGTCTCACTATTAAAAAAAGTAAACTTCGCTACACTATAAACTCAGTTTTCAAGGGGAACATACAAATTCATTTTGAAAATAAATATTAAAAAGGGGAGGACAGGAGTTTGGCAGGATCAAGCAGAACGATACATAACTATACTCCAAGACTCTTGCTAAGTCTAGGAGTACATTTCAGTAGCTATGATCAATACCATGACATTTTTAGTCTCTAATCAATCCAATATTTCCCTTATCCATCTAAATATTCTTAATAATATATTGTTTAATATAATATGTCTGTTTTGATGATCTGGATATTTCCTTGGATGCTGAAGGCAAAATGACTTCATCCTGTGAGATACAATATATTTTGCTACCCCTCAATTGTAAGTTTTCTTGTTCTGATTTGGGGTGGCTTCTGTGGGACTAATTATATTTTTATTGCTATATGCCACCTGGAATGATATTTTTATGAGTTGGATAGTTATATGAAGCCTTTAAAGAGATACAATATAGTATTTAATTTAATAACCACCAATATTATAAAATAGTATAGAAATAATTCTAGAAATAAAGTCATACATATCTATTTGGTGTAAGATAAATACACATAAACAAAAAAGGAAGCAGAAATAGAAATTATGGATAGATATGATTCTATTTTAAATGTTTTTGAATAATTATAAATTGGCATAAGCAAAATGAAAAAAATAAAGCTGTATTTAAACAGTCTAAACAGCAAATAAAACAGATAATCAGAGGCTGGAAAGAGGAAACAAAAAGATCAATTAAAAAAACAAGCAAAGTACATCAAATAAAATGTCAAAAGTTTGGGAAGTGGCTCATTGAAGATTTTGCTTTTCCCTATATAAAGTTGAAAATCTTAAAATTTTAAAAACTCAATGATAAAATGGTTACTGTAATATGCTATGTCGCTTTTTAATACAAGTAACTGTGAAATAGACTTTCTTTAGGGCATAGAAAGTGGTTCAAAACTGAATTTAACTTTCTAGAAATATTTCAGGCTATGGAGTCTGACGCATTTCAAGCTTGGAATGACGATTTCATATTTGAAGCAAAGTTCAAAAAAAAATTCTATGCAAGGTGTAAAAAGTTTCATTGTTTAATGGATTAAATCCCGAACTAAATGGTTTATAATTTACAATTTAAATACATATGTCAGGATAAGTAAAAACAAAGAAATGAATGGAAAACATTCTTAGATCAAAGAAAACCAAGACCAGGGAGTAAATAATGAAAATCTGAGTTGCTTTGTACAAAATGAATTTCAATCTTGTTTTCCTCTCAAATCTTTTATTTCTGAAAAGAACTAGATATTTGCTTATGACTCCTCCAAAATACAATATACAGGGACTCTAAGTATATCCTCTTGAACTTTAGGCCTGATCATGGGCTGTATTTTATGTGTTCCTTTCTTTATATTTTCATTTGCTTTTGAATTGCAACATATATATGGTCTCCAAGAGATCCTCATTTTATCTTAAGAGTGCCCATGTCCATTCTTCTCTTTCTTTCATGATCAAGATAAAAAAAAATTGAAAGGAAAATGGGCTTTTTTAAGAAAAAAAAGATGAAAGGACACTAGAAGATCAATGTTCTAATTAAAGGAAATATAAAATTCTACATCCTAAGTACACTTAGATATGTGTGCATTTGTATAGCTAGCAAGAAGTGAAGCTTTTATTTCTGAAGGAAATGTGTTCCTTCTAATAAAAAAACAAGGGAAGCAAATATATGCACTGATCAAGATGCTCCTGTCAAGAATATCAGTGAACAATGGTTGAAAAAAAGAGAGCGATTCTTTTGAATAAAAGAATTGGTTTGTTCATATGAATATGAGATAGGTGCCTGGAGATCTAAAGAAATGATACTAAAAGCTACAGAAAGCTCATGTATTAGATACCAGTAGTCTTCTGCTGACCGACTGAGGAAGAAGTCTATCTTTATTTCTTCTCCTTCTGCAATCAGTTATACTTTTCAAGGAAAATATTTGGAGGTCAGGCTTGAGATTAACTGTCCTTGGCATTCTCTGAAATTGGTTGTTTTGTTACAGATGTTTCATTACCCAAAATACACAACATCAATGTTGTTAGGAATGGGTTTGCTCTCACAAACTGAACAACCCATTAATCTAGTGCCCGGTTTCTGTTGGCAAGATGGTCTTGGTTGAGCTGCTTACTATTAACTTGTTTGGCAGTTCCTTGATTGGGGTTATTGTTTACTTCTTGACCACCAACACCAACAAGGCAAACTACTTCAATATAAAGTGAGAGTAAACCCCACTCTTTACTAGTATAATGATGTTACCTAGTTTGGGTAATGAAATGTCTGCAAGAAAACCAAGCTCAGAGAGCATCAAGAACCCCTCAATTATATCTTCAAATTTCTATCCTAGAAATTGAAGAGAATTCTGAAAAGTAGTGTTGAAGATTTTAACAGAGGGGAATTAGCACCCCTTTTTCTATGAAAATATTTTGAGTGGAATTATTTTCAGGATTTTTTATGAGGGGAGGATATAGGAGGAGGAGGAGGAGAATACAAGTTTAGAGGCAGACCAAGGAGAGTATTGATTTTTAGTTCAGAGTTAAAGGGAAAATATGTCTAAATAGCTAGAATCCATGACAAAGGAACATACAAATTAACAAAGTTGGAAGGGACCATGCATGTCATCTAGTCCAACCCCCTGCTCAAGCAGGAGACCCTACATCATTTCTGACAAGTGGCAGTCCAATCTCTTCTTGAAAGCTTCCATTGATGAAGCTTCCACAACTTCCGAAGGCAAGCTGTTCCATTGGTTGATTACTTTCACTTCAGAAAATTTCTCCATACTTCTAGGTTGACTCTGTCCTTCATCAGTTTCCATCTATTATTCCTTGTCAAGCCTTGAATGGGTGCCTTCGAAAATACCTTGACCCCTTCCTGTCTGTGGCATCCCTTTAAATATTGGAACACTGCTATCATGTCACCCCTTCTCCTTCTCTTCCATCAGATCCATAGACTCAAGCTGAGCATAAATGATCAATATTGTGAACAGAAAGAACAACTGAAAACTTATTTAGAGCTTTTCTTGGTGGGGTGTTTGAAATTAATTTATTCATGGAGGTGACTGAGCCTGTAATTACTAGTATTGCAGCTTTCTGTTGTAGATCGTTAAATAGATTTGAAGTCTTCCTGATTATCCATCTTTTCCAAACAGAATAAGCCGGAGGAGAATTTCTCACGAATTTCTCCCTTGGCTTTTAACTATGTAAGGGGAACAGCAAGCTGCTAATGGCCATACATCACTAGGGAGATGAATGTGGAGTGGAAGACAAGACAGTCAGATATACTTCCAAGCCATCTTGTAGCTACAATGTAGACTATCACCCTCCACTCAAGACATTTCCTTTAAATTCTCTTCCACCTTGAACAATTTTAGCAATCAACTTCTTTTTTGCCAAACTGAATGAGGGGTGCAAGAAAATAACCCTGGAGAACTTTTCTATTTGACCTGAGAATAAACAACTGCAACAGACTGTTTATTATGCAAGCTAGAACTGCAAAACTATCCAGATAAAAGAAAATGATTACAGGTAGTCCTCAATTTACAATAGTGATCATTCAAAGTTACACCACCACTGAAAAAACTGACTTATGACCATTTTTCACACTTATAGTCGTTGCAGCTTCCCCATGGTTACCATGATCAAAATTCAAAATTCTTGGCAACTGACTCATTTATGATGGTTGCAGTGTCCCAGAGTCATGGAATCCCCTTTTGCAACCTTCTGACAAGCAAAGTCAATGGGGATGTCAGATTCACTTAACAACCATGCTGCTATCATAACAACTGTAGTGATTCACTTAACTGTGGCATGAAAGGTCATAAAATAAGGCAATCTCACTTAACAACTGTCTCACTTAGCAACAGAAATTTCAGGGTCAGGTGTGATCATAAGTTGAGGCCTACGTAATTCAAAATCACCAATAAATTTCCATGAATGAAAGTTGATTTGAAGTTGGATCTCCCCATTGTTAGTGCAACATTTTATGAATTAAACCACACTGGTTCTAAGATGCTCCTGATAGATGTAGTTGTATGCTCAAGCATGCTCCGATTTACATTTTGCTGTGTGAAATGCAATTTTTAGACCTGTTTTGAGGCTTGATGAAGAACTGAAACCAAAATAGATAAATTTGTAGAACTGTGATGAGGCATAAGTCTATTACTCTAGATCAGGGGTCTCCAACTTTGGCAACTTTAAGACTTGTGGACTTCAACTTCCAGAATTCCTCAGCCAGCTTTGCTGACTGAGGAATTCTGGGAGTTGAAGTCCACAAGTCTTAAAGTTGCCAAGGTTAGAGACCCCTGTGTCTACATTGCATAACAAGCAGTATGCCAGAAAATTAGTCTCTTTACTGTATTATCTTCACCGAAGCCAGTCTTTCATTACTTAGTACTTAATAGAAACTGGTGCTATCATAAGTTTCCACTTATTTTTTATTATAAGCTTCAACACTCCTCCATTTCCATTCTTGAAAGACTATGACATCTCAGGTGGTCTTGGAAAGATCTTAACTGATGAAAGACCAGGTGATTCTGTTATCAAAAAGTCATTAATTCCCAAAAGTTCATAATTAAATCAAAATTAAGACAGTAGTGTGAATTAAATTCTTATTGAATGGTATTCCTAGTTTAGTTCTGTAAGGCTTAAGTCAACTTAAGTCAATGGGAACATTTTTTGATAAGAGCCTAGCTTGTTCCTGTTCAGTTTCAGAAGTAGTTTTCCTACTTAAGACATAATTTTAGTTTAATTGTTTTAGAGACATGGCGAAGTTGAAACTCAGATGTATTTCTTTTTTTAAAAAAAACCAAATTTTATTGGTTTTACAATTAAAAACACATCGACAACACATTCACAATTGAAAAAGCAGAAAAGAAAAGAAAAGAAAAGAGAGGGAGAGAGAAAAAAGGATGGAAAACAATTAAAAACATTCTCATTTCCGACAGTTTGNACGCACCATTGTCCTTACATGTGTTTGTATATCACTCATATAAATTTATCTTATTCTTTTTGCCTTGTAATGTAAAATCTATCTTTGTTCTAACCAATTATACCAACTGTTCCAGCTACTATAATATATGGAAGTATCCTTATTTTTTAGTGCTAGGGTTAGTCTATCCATTTCTGCGCAGTTGGAAAATTTTTGGATAACATCTCTTCTGTAGGTATATGGGGGTGCTTCCAACATTCGGCATAAGCTAATCTGGCCGCTGTTAGTATATATATTGTTATATACTTCGCTTTTTTTTATAGTTGTTTATCAAAAATCCCTAACAGGAAGGAATCTGGTTTATACTCGATCTGTTATTTTGTTATATTTTCCAACCAATATCTGATTTTCTGCCAGTAGTTTTGGGCTTCTGTACAGAACCACC
This sequence comes from Laticauda laticaudata, assembly GCA_004320025.1. NCBI lineage: Eukaryota > Metazoa > Chordata > Lepidosauria > Squamata > Elapidae > Laticauda > Laticauda laticaudata. The sequence goes on along the minus strand of BHFT01023120.1, from coordinate 52,729 downwards.
ACATATATGAAAAAAGGTTCCCTCTTTTTTTTTGCATTTCCAGCACTTTGGACTCATATTGGGGTGCATCTTTGCCAATCTCGAAGGAGGAAGATGCCATCTGTAGAACATTTTATAAGTGTTTTCTTTATATACTGCAGATTTTGTAAAACTCAGATGTATTTCATATTGAAATCATTTCAACATTTTTCTTTTTTTAATGTCTTAATTTTTAAAATGTTGAAATCATATCATTTATATTAATCAATATATTACTTAAAATTGATTAGATCATGACCAAAACATTTAGTCCAAACTGATACAGATTTTTTTAACTGAAAAAAAAATACTTGATATTAAGCATAAGCATTTTTCTATCCTTTAGGGCAACCATACTTCAGGAAGCTAATTATTTATATAACTTTTATTTTTTAGATAAGAATAATGAAACAGAATGATCCTTCATGAAAGCTTCATTACACTCCAGTTCAGCCATTAACCAAGACAGAGAACAGGGGAGACATCTCAAACATGAACCAAAAGGAATGTGGCCTCTATATAATTCATTGAGTTGCTATTCAGATTATTATGCCCTGTCTTTCCTTAGAGGATTATGAGATACATTACATGTTGAAGAAAAGAAGGATGCACTTAACTCCTACATGTAAAGAAAGATTTTGGAACAGAGCTATAATCAGTTTGTTCATTGCAAATCTTTGGCAGAAACCACATTCCAAGCATAACTTCTACAAGAACTATTCATGATTCTCCCACCAATCAATGATAGCAAATTATCATTGAATTAGAAGCATAAAGTAAGTGTTAAATAATTGTAGGTTTTGAGATTTTTTTAGGTTTATTAGAAAAAGAACTTGGGTAAATGTAAAGGTAAATGAAAAGATAAACTGAAGTCCAGCCTACATAAGTAGAATAACACAGTGTAAATGTTATAAATCAATGGTCTAGAATTGGGCTAAGCATATTTTAAAATTGATTCTAACTAAATGCTTCAGACTCAGATAAACATGAGTTCTGTCCTTATTATTCACTGAATTCCTTTAATTTTTCCTCAAGTTTCCAAAAAGTTTACAATTTTAAAAAAGCCTCTGAGGAAAACTATGTTCTTTTTTCCATATCAGTGCAATCTTCAATTTGAGATTTGAATACCCTTTTAATTTATATTCTATATGTTCTGTAAAATGTAAAATGCATTATCTGGAGCTTTATGTTGAAGATTGTTACAATTTCTGATAAATCAGGTTGATTAATTCAGTGTTAGCCAGTGAACCATGTGTAACCCAGGGCCTTCCAGATCTCCTTCAACCCTGAAGTTTCTGGGTAAAAACAACTTAATGAAAACTAGCGTAAGACTCTTTAGAAACAGGAGGGATGACAGAAAAATCTCTGCTTTGCTATCCCAGGTCATCAAATCCAGCAACCATGACAAATTTGTGGCTTAGATTGGTTTGTACCATCTAAGAAAGGCAAAAAGGGACATAGCAGCAAATCAAGTGATGAAATATTTCCAACAGCCCTGCACTTATCAATATTAATTCATAAAATAAAAAGGAATTTATTTTCATCTCAGATAATCCACATGCCTGTTTAGTAAAAGAAATTCAGAGATGGGGCCGTAACCATTTAATAACTTGGATGGAATGCACATATGCTTGTCCTTGTACAGTGATGGAGATCTAATACTAACAAAATGGGACTTATTTTAGATTGAGAAAAGTATAACTGCGACAACATTTGGGCCAGTGGCTTTGCTTAGCAAGCTTAAGGGGTGGTGGAGAGTGGGGGAGGGCAGGATTATATCTCCCATTGGAATTGTCAAAAAGCAAATCATACCTCTGTTCAAAATTCAAAGCAACCATATGGGACTAGAAGACAGTCCAGATTTTATTTTATCTATTTATTTATAAGTTTTCTACAAAATCTAAAATGATTCTCAATGTTCTGTTTTCACACCTCTTCAAAGCAAAAACCATTTGGACTATTTCAAGCCCATGTCACACTGCACCAACGGATGGAAAGAGGATGTAAAACGGGGAGAAACACTTGCCATCCGCACGATTGCTTTCTGTTCTGTACTCACTGCCTCCGTTTTCTTCCTCTCTGTCCGTCTAGCATCCGGTCGACTGAGGTTCCATCCGCCTCAAAAACAGTTTTAGAGCTGCCTCCAAAACTTTTTTCAGGTGGGCGAAAATGATATCCCAACGCATCCGTTCTGGCGACCACTAGGCAACGGGTAACATCCGTTCTGCCATCCTCGTCATCCGTTACGCAGTCTGCTAATCGCTAAGGCATCCGCTGCGCATTCGCGCCAACTCAAATCCACTCCAGCAGGGTAAACGGACACAGGGATGGAAGCGGAACGGATGTGAAACGGACGCGCAGCGTTAGGTAGCACGACGGAGGAAAGGTATGAAATCGGATGCAGCTTGCAAAGAAAGCATTTAAATTGGAAAAAAAGTTCGCAAGAGACCTATTCGCCGATAATTAAGGATGTGCTAGAGGATGCCTTAGAGGATGCAAAAAGGACACATAGGCGAAACAAACATTAATTGCCATAAAAAGGGGAGCAACTCACCTGGATCTTCACTTTCAGACCCAGCAGCCCTGCTGTGCAGCCTTGCTCTTGCTCTTCCTCGTCCAACGCATCCAGTCAATGTCCCACCATGGATCGTAACACACCATCGTTCCTGAACGAGGTCAAACCATCTACAGGGCTCTTTTCAACTCATACTATGGAAGAAGAAGGAAGAAGGGGTCAGAGTGTCTGGATCCGAAGGGAATGAGAGAAAGCAGAGCATACGGACCTGTACAACAACCTGATGCGTGGAGCCTGAGGAACGAAGACCCTCGTGCATTCCAGAACTTCATGAAGGAATGCCTCCAGCCATGTTTTACAAAAGTTGTGGCAGCGGCGACACCCAGGCTTGACCAAGCAGAGGCACCAACTTCCGCCCAGCCTGGACCACTGGTACTCAACGTGGCACTGGATCTCTGCCCGCCACCTGGCCTCAGGGACACCTACAGGGAGCATGCAGTGATGGCTGTAGGTGCACACACTAACACCCATCACATTGTGGTCAGAGAAGTGGTGCAGCCATCATCAAAGAATACCGGAGGACTCCTCCCGTCCCCTCAACTGAAGAAGAATGGAGAAAGTTGCAGAGCAGTGTTATCAGCAAGGTGGAACTCCTCCACACCGTTTGGAAGCCATAGATGAAGAAGCACGTGGCTGCAAAGCTCCAGGCCAAAGTCGGTGGCGTCACTTTATTTTAACTACAAGGGCTTCTTCAAGGCATCATCCTCTTCTGCCATGTCGATGCTGACTACAAGTTTCAGCTGTACATTGATGCCTCAGCAACGGCTCATCTTCAGATGCCCCAGGAACAACGCCAGTCACCTCAAGGAGGGGGCGTGGAACGCATACCTTCATCATGGGCTTTCAGATCTAGACCCCCTGTCCCAACGACAGCAAGGATGTGCCCTACTTCATCGTGCGGGCGATGACGCCTTCTCCTCGAGAACCTACCTCATGAAGTCCTACACTTCCAGACTCTCACCCCGTGAACAGAGGATCTTCAACTACAGGCTGTCCAGGGCAAGGCGCCGGTGCGTGGGGACAACACCTTTGGCATCCTGGCCAACCAGGTTCTAGTACTTCTTCACCAACATTGCAGCATAGCCCAAGGACGCCGTCTTGAGGAGGCATCATGGAAGCTTGCTGCATCCTGCCACAATCTTCATGCACAACCCGCTAACCCAGTCTTGCAGACGAGCTCGTGGACTCAACAAGAAGCCAATGGGGACATGGAGCCTGGGGAATGCAGGCAAGGCGAACCTGATAGACACTGAGGATGTGCAAGGCCCCCAACAGAGCCTCACGTGGAAGGAAGCGAAGCAGGCCGCAACCTCCTGAAACACTGGTGCAACTCCCCAGCTGGAGCAGTGGAAGTGGCAAGACAGGATGATAGATGATTAAATGGAGCTTTCCTTAGCCTGGTCTCATCACACTGATGAGATTGGCCATGATATGTTGCAGTGCCGTGCCTACAAGGAACAGCGGCATTTAATAAAGAGTTTGTTATTTATGTTGAATGTTGGATGAATTGCATTACATTATTATTGAATTAATTAAAGGGCCATATGTGCTGGCAGGCTTGGCGAGGGTGGACCATACAGCCCACTATGCTTGCACTGAGGTTTATCATCCCACAGCTAATTCTTAACCCATCCCTCAGTTATCCTAACCCATCCCACAGGTATTCCCTGCCCACCCCACTGCTCTAATCTTAAACCATCCCACAAGCATGCAAGGGCTAAAACCAATTCTTAAAAGTCTTCCACCAAGACTTATATTTACAAAAATAAATGAGGCAAGTTGTTGAAGCCAAAAGATATCATTCTTATTAATAACAAGCTGCAAAGAAAATGACCCAGTCAAGTGTCCAAATAAAGTCTTACAGGTAGCCACCCCAGTCGTCTGGCAGGTCTTCTCTGTCCACCGGAGGAGCCCAGCAGCCAAGAAAATAATCGCAATATGACATGTGCCCAGTCTCAGGGGGGTGAAGGGTCCAGCGTTAGCTGAGGAGTGTGGTCCTGCTGCTGGAAGTGCTTGGTCTGAAAGCGCCACTGAGGACTGCTGCCTGCGCCCTAGAGGACAACAGGGTGACGGTGTGTTGAGGAAGCTTCTCAGACAGCTGGCTCAGCCCCTGATTGTTGAGAGCTCCTCCTCCATGCCATGGGGAGGTGTCAGCACCCCAGTACCGACGACAGATGTACTTGAGGCTGGGGCTTGGCTTGTTTGGGGTGGAGGAAGGAGCAGGCTGTAGTGGCGGCTGTCGATGGTCTGCAGCTGGCGTTGATGGACTGGGCTTGGTGGTGACATCGGTCGGACGTAGGCCGTGGTATCGGTTGGTGTTGGTTGGCATCAGTGGCGTGCGGTGGCATCAGTGCATCAGTGTCGTGTGGGTGGCATCAGGTTGCGGCATCAGCCTGGAACCATGTGGTGCAACGCGGTGTTGTCCGATGACTCTGTGCCTGGACTGGAAGGGGCTGCTGCCTTTACTGCTGGAACCTGCCTTGGTAGCCGTTAGCCCTTGGTAGGTGAGGCGCCGTGGAAGCCTTGGAATGGGAGGGACATCACCTGGGGTGGAAAGGCAGCCAGACCTGGTACTGGGTGGAGCATTCCTCTGGACTCTTGGAGGGTTGTGTAAGCAGATCGGTGATACAACAGTCCTTTCCACCACCTGGTACTGGGGCTTCTGCCTATTGTCCGTGAGGGTCTGGTTCACATAGGTGAGGAAAGGGCTTGTGCCAGTGAGGATGAGGAGGTCGTTGTGCGACCAGCTTTTGAGAGACGATACTCTATGCTGCTCTTGATGGTGTCTCTTATCTCCAGCAGGACAGTGTGGCTCTGCCCCCTCCTAATCTGGCTCTCTGCCTTTTCTGTGGAGGTGCGACCTGGGGCGTGCGATGCGGATAGGATTGTGTCTGTAGGACGTTTGCTGTCTCCTTTTCTCCCACTTGCGCCAGGGAGTCCTTCCATCATGCTCTGCACGGTTTTAAACAAGCTTGTCCGCAGGTTCTCCGTCATTGGCACCCTCCACAGACAACTGGCCGGGAGACAGGAGCTGACTCTCGGCAGAAGAGGACTGGCTCTCAGCAAGCTGCCTGCAGAAGAGAGGGTTGTGCAGAGGGACTCTCCTTCGGTGACGATCTTCACCCTTCAGGCAAGCTTGCACTTGGCCATGACGTAGGCCTCTCTGCCGTCGCTTGACCATGCTATGGGCCAGTATTTCTTGAGGTGCAGACTTCCAGAACAGTCTGTGTTGCATGTGCTTCCACCAGGCCCGAGGAGCACCTCCGAAGTGTAGCACCAGGCTCATCCGCCTTCTCCTCCAAGCAGCCTGCTTCCTTTTGGATGTCCGCTGTAGAAGCCCTGTGTCCCTTCCACCATAGATACTCCATTCTTCTTCAGCCACTCCAGCACCTCATCCTCATTTTCCTTCTTCGATGGAGATTGCCTCCTCTCCCATTCTCGCATATGCCTCTTCCTCCCTTTGGCCCAGCGCACCAGATGGCCCTCATCAGAGGGGCTTCCAGGTTGTAGGGGCTGCTCTTCCACACCACCACCAGAAGCCAGCAGCAAGCAGGACCAGCAGCCAGCAGCACAGCAGCACCAGGCATTCATCAGCAGCAGTAAGCACCAGCAAGCGCCAGCAGCACCAGCAGGACAGGAGCAACGAGCAGGACCAGGAGTACGAGCAGGACCAGGAGCACGAGCAGGACCAGGAGCCATGAGCAGGACCAGCAGGATGCAGGAGCGCTTCAGCAGAGTACAGCACCAGCAGAAGCACCACCACAGAGGCTAGCATCAGCAGAGTAAGCACCAGCAGGAAGCACCACCAAACCAGTAGCAGCATTCATCAGCCTCCTCCAGAAGCAGAAGCAGCAGAAAGCCCCAGCCCCAGAAGAGCGAGCCTGTGCTGACAGAAGCCCCAGCAGAAGCAGAGTTCGAGGCAGGGGCGGTTGGTAGGGTTGGGCCCATGTCCCCTCTTTGCCAAGGGCTAGGCAGGCCAGAAAATGGCTGCAGCGCTTTCTCTTCTTCCCATGGTTGTGGGCGTTGCTGGCAGGCACGCAGCGCTGGCAGGCAGGCAGGCAGCAGCAAAGCGCTAGTAGGCAGGCACAGGCAGCAAGCTGGCAGGGCGAGGTTGGCAGGCCAGGCAGGCAGCAAGGCTGCGCATGGCAGGCTGGCAGATAGGGCAGGCAGGCAGGCAGCAAGGCTGGCCATGCAGGCTGGCAGGGGCAGCGCAGGCAGGCAGGCACAACGGCCGGCAGGCATGCAGGCGGCAGCAAGGCTTGGCAGGCAGGACTAGGCAGCAAGTTCTGGGGCAGGCAGGCAGGCTGTCAGGGAGGCTGGCAGGCAGGCTGCGCAGCGGCAGGCTGGCAGACAGGCAGGCAGCAAGCGCTGGCAGGCAGCAAGGCTGGGCAAAGCAGCAAGCGCTGGCAGGCAAGGCAGGCAAGGCAGGCAAGCGCAGGCAGGCAGGCGGCAGTCGATCGTGTCTGGCAAGCACGGTCTTTCTTCTGAAATGGCGGACTCTGCTTGGGAAGCTGCTTCCCCTTTATAACCGCGGGGCTACGCAATGCATCCCCCCCATGCATGCGGTGAATGCAAGGGCATCTGATAGCATCCGCTAAGGCTTCCACTAGGCATCCCAGGCTTCCGCTCTGCATCCGCCTTCATCCGCTAGGCTTCCGCTGCTGACATCCGCTTCATCCGCTCGGCGTCCCACTTCTGCATTCATGCTTTTCCGTTCCGTGTCCACTTCTTTTTGACCCTGCGCTCCCCCAGAAATGCCTTTGCAGATGTGCCATTCCGCTCTCCATCCGCTTCCATCCGCTTCCATCCGCCTAGGCTTCGTGGAGCATCTGCTTTTCCATCCGCCCTACGTCCTCCTCCCGTCCATTTTCCTTTCCATGTTGTCTGCCTCTGGTTTAATGCAAATTTTTGCCCCTTTTTGAGAACCAGATAACAACTATGCGAACATTTTCTTGTCCGCTGTTGTCCTTTTTTACAAACGTTTTGGAATCTGTCAGCCAGTGTGACAGGCCTTAACAACCAGCTTTGCTTGGAGGTTAGAAAAGAAAGGAGAATCAACTGTTGCTGGGAAACAAAGCAAAGCAAACTTCAGGGCGTGCTGTGAATAGTCTGTAAAATTTTGAGTTGCAGCATGAAAGCCCCTCAGTTTAATTATTTCTTATCTTCAATCAAATAGGTGGCTATAAAAAAATCAATTCCCTTTTCTTAGAATGTCTTTTTCCAGAAACAGCACCAAAATAACATCAGATAAACAAGAAAGATGAAAAAGAGATAGCTGCTTACCTATCCTTGAGATTACATATTCCTTCAACATTGAATCATTCTTTGTCAACTTTTCTATCTTTGTGCTGATCAGTATAAATCTAAGCCATTTTACTGTCATGGAAGTAGCGGCAAAAGAAAATGACATTGAGATTCTTTTCTCACTGAATTGTTTAATCATATATGTTCTTTAAAGTCAACATCAATATTCAACTACAACTTTCCTTAAAGCGTACGGATTTTTATGTAATGTTAAATTTCTCCTAATTATGTAGCCTGTCCCCAAGAAACATTTTAGAATAGAATTACGAATTAGAAATAGAATAGAATAGAATAGAAAGAATTAGAACTAGAATAAGAATAGAATAGAATAGAGTAGACATGGAATTGGCAACTAGAATATAAAATGGAATGGAATGGGATGGGAAATAGACAAGAACAGGAATTAAGCAATATTTTTTACTGGCCAAGCTGTGATTGCGACAAAAGGAATTTGTCTTGCGTGTAAATACGGCTCTCACTTTAATACATTACAGAAAAGGCGTACATTTGTTAAGAATCAAGAATCCATAACGTACAACATTTAATGCATAGTCATAATGGGAACATCAATAATCAAATCATACTAGGAAACAGTCAGTTATAAATCATAAGCGATACAAGCAACAAAGTTACAGTTCCTTACAATCATAACCTGCGGAGGGATTGGGTGATCAGGAGTTCGATGCAGAAGATTAAAACAGTAATAGTTTAGTGTACACTTTTTTGCAAAATAGTTTAACAGTGTTGAGGGAATTTATTGTTTAGCAGAGTGATTACGCTGTCGCTGTCGATGGAATTTTTTCCCTCTTGGTCTGCCCGTTCCTTGGCGAGCACAGACTACTCTGATTGGGTTTGATGCCATTGACAGCCGCGCTATATAAAGCGCTGTCAAACAGCATCAGCTGTTGCCGCAAGCTGACTGGCTTGTTTCGCCCAGCAGTCTACACGGCAACCCTTTATTTCCGCCTAAATTAAAAGATTCCTGCAGTCTGCTCCGTGTCCGCCACGCGTCATTTCCCATCACTCCACAACACGGCAACGAGGGATGCGGATTCCAAAAATAAGAGGCGACTTGCACCGGACAATGCATCAGAGCGCCAGTCACTGTTAAAGAGCCGGAGTCACTAAAGAAACAAAAGACCCGGAATCCACTACCCGAGCTGGACTGTCACAAGCCGCTTGACGCCATTTTCGTGCAGCACGAAATTCAAACTCCTAGCTGAATAGACTGCTTCATCGCTGAGCAAGAGATGTCTTCAACCCCTGCGTTCCCGCATTTAGACCAGCGGCAGAGACTTGGGGAATCCGTATAGGAACCGCTTCAACTGGCTTCCTGGGGATTGCTATTAGACCTCACTGAAGCTTCAAGCCCATAGAAAAAAGCCTATTTTCTTAAGCTTTGTGCGGGCGTGCAGTGTTTGACACTGCCACAGCATTGGGAGCCCCATGACCTGTCAGGAGAAGCCCTTGGGGAGCTACAAAAATCCTCTCTAATCACTATTCGACCCCAAGCCCTCACAGGATTGCAAGGATACATGTCTTCAGGAGGCGAGTTCAGGTGAGAGAGCAGACTATCAGTGAATACATGGTGCTCTGAGGTCTGCTGCCTTACATTGTGCGATTCAGGGATTCTCTTGGAGGATTGTTGCCTCCTAGGACCAAATAGATTGTGTGGCGGTTAAAGACTTAAGGCTGCCAAAGGCCAGCTATTAGCCAAAAAGGACCACCCTAGCAATAGCCATTGAGCAGGTCTCAGGCTGCCTGAGCTTTCTGCTCAATCTCGCAGCTGAAATCAGGGAAACACAATCAAAACAAAATAGCTCAACATGTCCATTTTTGATGAGGTTTTCTCCTGATGAGACTCTGAGGATCAGCTGCTTGTAAATCATTCTTAGACACAGAGGACCCCTTCAGAAGACTCAAAGTCAAAGAGCGTTAGTTTTTTTCTCCCCAGACAGCAACCCATCTGTAAGCTTGTGAGGAAATCACTTAAGAGCATCCTGTAGGTTCAGGAATGCCATCTGTTTAATTGTCAGAGAAAGGGTCACTTTAGCAAGGGTCTGGGTCAAGCTGGCGAAAATCTTTACTACAGAGACCTCAGCCTAACCCATCTTTCAAAGGCAAGTGGAAGACTTGCTATACCTTTACCACTTCAATCAGTCTCCAACAGACAGCTTCTTAACAAAAATCAGTATTTTTGTCTCCTTTTAGAATGGTAAACCCTGCAAGATGGCAGGTGGATACAGGTTCTGCTCTATCCATTATTTCATGGAACACCCTTAGAAGCTGCTACCCCAGATTTCCAAAGAAGGAAAGCCTCCTTTGACTGCCACCTGACTCTGCGAGAATTACCAAAGGCAAGAACATTATCCAGTTCCGTCGCGGGAGAAAGCAAGTTCCTCATTCAATTCAAACTTTTAAAAGGCCACTTGCCTCTTGTTGTGCGTTGGATGGTGCTCTCCCCAGTTTACTGGGTTTAGACTGGTTCCCTGCCACTTGGCCCTAAATATAATAGGCATTCCACCTCTGTAGTAAATGCTGAAGTAGATTTCCCTATTTCAAAGACTATTGCTGATGTATTTCAGCGAGAGTTTGGATGTTACTCAGGCCACCCCCATATCATTTAGTGTAAGAATCCTCAAGCAACTCCTGCTTACGCCTGAAACCTCGTATGTGATGCCTTTTTGCCATTCGCTCCTAAGTAGATAAGGATACTTGACAAACTAATCAAAAAGAATATTAGAACCTGTTAGATTTTTGCTAATATGGGGAGACCCCCATAGTGACCCCTCTTAAGAAAATCGGTAGCCGTTAGGATATGCCGCTGTACAAAATTTTCCCTGAATAGAAACCTCCAATCAGTGCATTACCCAGTTCCCATCATTCAGCACCTTTTACATATTCTTTTGAACCTGCGGTCTATTTTTGCAAAGCTGGATATGTCCCAGGCATACCAGCAATTCCCTGTAGATGATCACACAGCAGAATTGCAGAACAATAGTTACTCACAGGGAGCTTTTTAGGTTTTCAGTTTGGCGTGAGTGTAGCTGCTGGGATATTTCCAGTTCCCTGATGGATAGGCTACTTCAAGATCTCCAGGGGGTAGTCCCCTATTTCGGATGATATTTTAAATTTCAGCCACAGACAAACCTTCAGTTGTTACAAAGAGTAAGGTCAGTTCTAGATCGATTCAGGAAAAATGGCCTCAAACTTATAAAAGGACAGAATGCACCGATGCCACTAAGCAAGTAGATTTTCGTGGCGGTATGAATTGCATGCCTCCGGCATACACCCTATCGAATCTAAAGTCAGGGCCATACCAATGCAGGCACCCACTCCTACCAACAAAACTGGAGCTCCAGGCCTTCTTAGGGCTTCTCAATTCTCTAGCTGCATCCTCCCTCGCAAACAGCTTCAATCGCAGAGCCTTTACATAGACTTCTGGACAAAAAGTCCCCCCGCGCGTTGGGGCACCTAGGGAAGCCATGGCCCTTCCACTTCTATCAAATCCTTGATCACCTCTAAAGCAGTTTATTAATTTCAGTTCAACCAGCATCTTCCATAGTTCTTGCTGCAGACGCTTCCCCTTTTGGCATAGGGGCGCTGTTCTTTAGTCACAGACTGCCAATGGCCACCCATTGCCTTTTTCTCCAGAACCTTTTACTTCAAGCTGAACGACAACTGCCAGCCAGATAGACAAAGAGCTTTGCCTGCCAGCGCCTCTGTAAAGAAATTTTTCCATAATTATCCTTCCTATCGGCCACCATTTTGAACTAATCACAGATTCACAAGGCCTCTGCTTAGGCCTTTTGTCTAGCTGCATAAACAAACACTTCAGATTCTATCCCGAAGGATGGACCAGATGCGACTCTGTTTTTGGCCGCTTATTTTCATACAAACTGATCCATAGACCCGGCAAAAAACCTTTGCACGTGCTTTGATGCTCTCAGCCGCTTGCCCATGCTTGCGTTCCAGTTGAAGAACCTGCCCACCAATCCATGCTGTTTTTCGAATTTCAATGAACTCAGATCTGTCCATTACAGCTTCTGATATTGCTTAACCATTCCTCAAAGGACAACAGGTAATTGCCCCAAGTCCTCGAACTGCGCGTGAGCGTGGGAAGGGGGTGGTGGCCAGAATGTCCCTTAATCCCCTGAGTTCCTGCCTTTTCAAGGCATGCCAGCTGGGAACTGTCATCCCTCCAGGGCTTGTTTGTGTGCGGCGAACAAGGGTGATTCATTCTTTCCCCATTTGCAAGCTTCAGTTTTCTGAAGCTCCTTGCATTGAAGGCCACTCGCGGCATCGTTAGAATGAATGGACCCTGGCGCCGTAGCTATGTCTGGTGGCCGGCATGCCATGCCCGGTAATCTCCATGGCTTGCGGTAAGGCGACCTTGTCACGGCCTTGTCAGGCACAACCAGACCTGACCCAGCCGAAAACTGCAATACCTGGGGAATGAAGCAGTGACCAGCCTGGAGTCGCCTTGTGCCAGGCTGCACATTTGACCTTGGCTGCGACCCAATTGCTATGGTGGGCGCACATATAATCTAGTTAGTTAATAGACTGACCTTCTCATATAAATGCGATTTTGATGTGGACCTTGCTATCCATACACAACAACCTCCTATTGCAGCTTACCTAGGGCCCTACACAGCGCTTACTATTTGTGGACAACATGCATCCTGACAGCAGTAGTGTCAAGTATAATGGCTCCATCCCAATTTACCTCCTGCGGAAATTTCGAACATTATACTTTAGGCCATACACTGGAGGTCAGGCTATGCTCCTCACAGCTCCTTTTTCACCCTGCTAGCAACGGAAATTGGCTAGAAAGGGCCAATTGTCAGTGTCAGTCACCAAAAGAAGCCCTAGGGAGATTTTGGCCAAAGTGAAATGGCACTCTAAAGTTGTCAGCCATTTTTGTCTACTATCAACATACAACCCCCGTTGTGCACACTAGCCAATAGGTCTCCAATGAACTCCGTTATTCGCCGGACAGAGTGACTGTGAGGATCCCTGTGACAGGTCTGCACCCCACACTAATGCTCTTCTCCAGTGACTCACCCTTGATTGGTCTGAGAGCCAGCTAGGTCATTGCCTTTAAATGTACCGTGGTCTTTTATGCCTTGCAATTATGCAGGCCACCCCTATGCGCTGCCTTAGGGACCACGGTCTGGAATAAGACTGTGACAGGGCCTAAAGTCATTAGTAGGAATGCTGCTGGACTGAGATGGTCGTCCTCGCGCGCAGACATATCAACGTCAGCTGATGGAGGCGTTGGACAGATGGCCGCTGATGGCCTGTTACACCATGCAGTCTCACCACCGACACCGAGTCTTTCCCAGCCATACCAGTAAGTGAGAGATACCTGCTGACACCACTTGACGCATGGCATAACTACGCCGCGCGCGATACTCGACGAGAAAGAGGATATTGTTCTGCCTAAAGCGTCTCTGGGCGACTGATCGTGCAGCTCCTAGATGGAATGAGGCTCCTGCGATATACGCGAGGCTCCCGAAGCGCGTCCCTGAATTGCAAGCGACATTCGAGACCTCTGGCGTTCGAACGACAATTATGGCTTATTGGCCGCGTTTCTCGACAGGCCTGAGAAGGACGACCGCCTACTTGCAGGACTACGCATGCTCGCTTTCGCCAGGGCTTGGAAAATGGGAGTGTATCTGTCGACGCAAAGTTTTTTCCTCTGGTCCGCTGTTCGCTCGGAGGAGATGCGCGGACCTACTTCGTCATTGGTTGATGCTCGCATTTGATTATATGCCGGCTATATAAATGTGCTGTCAAACGGCATCAGCTAATTGCTGGCAAGCTGACTGCTTGTTAGCCCCATGTCAGGTCGGCAGCAACCCTTTATTGCGCTAATATAAAGATTCTCTGTCGTTGCTCTCGCCTGTCCGCCTCGGGTCATTCCCATCGCTCCACAACAATGGCTATTCAGGAAATAAACTGTTCTTGTGTCTAGTTGTCTCTGCGTGTGTGCAACTCTTTAGACCGTTCGTCTTTGAGCGTGGAAGGAGTTGAAACTCAGTTTCAGTCTGAGGATGTGAAGGGTCTGTAAATTTCACAGCCCTCTTTTTTGACTCGTGCAGTATACAGGTCCTCAGTTGAAGCAGGTGGATAGTAATTGTTTTTTCTGCAGTCCGAATTATCCCTCTGAAGTTCTGTGTCTGTCCTGTAATGGGTTGCAGAACCGAAACCTAATAGTTATATGCAGGTGGCAGATGATAGTATCAATATATTCCTGATACACTCTTGAGATATCTGTATCACAGTTCCTTGGGCAGTATTGAGCTTTCTGAGGCTCTGCAGCGGGCAGAAAAGAAACATTCTTTGTTGGTTTTACTGTGATGCATGTTTTTATGTTATGGGCACCATTGTACGTTTAGTGTCAGTGTGATATAGTAGCAAACCTAGTAAATTGGAAGGTCTCTAACTGTTGATACTGTGTTGTCTAATATTGTAAGAGTGTAGTTATGGGGAGTGTTTCTTCTTAAAGTTACCACCAATTATCTACAAGTTAATCTGACAAAGTCGGTAGGTTCAGTTTCGCAGATTGTTACACCATTGTTTACATTCGCCATGAGGGCGGAAGTATGATATAACCCTCATGTACTGATATTGCAGATTCATCATTGGCATTGAATGAAGACCCAATTCACTGTTTTGTGTCATCAGCAAACATTTCTAGATTTTTAACAGATGGATCTATTTGATATGCATAGATCATTTGTAGTATATAGGCATGAGAGAAGTGGACGATTACCACATCATGCCTTGGTGGGCCCCAGTGCTGATTGTTAGCATTGGCTCATGGGTGTGATTTCTGCGCTAGCTCTTACACTGCTGTCTTCCTGTCTGTTATGGAAATTTGTTTATGATAACCAATTATTCAAGTGTAGTTCAGGTACCTTGCTAGTTGGGTTTTAATTTAACTTGAGAAGAGTGTCTGGAATGAAATAGTAATATGAATAGCTGAACTTGTACAGTCTACAACAGACGGACCCTTTGCACATAGGTATATAGTGAGAGATATTCAGCGTGTTATAGGGGAGTGTAATGCAGAGAACCATCATTAACAGCATTTTGTCAGTCTAGATTTGCTGCGGTATGCAAACTGACATGGAAACTGCATGGGATCTAACAGCAGATCTGTAATGGTTTTCAGGTGGGACAGCACAAGCCTTTCAAAGATTTTCATAAAATACAGATGTTCGAGCAACTGGTCTGTAGTCATTCAGTTTCTTGATGGAGGGCTTCTTTGGCACTGGGATTATGGTAGAATGTTTGAAGCAGGAAGTAACACAACACATCTCCAGTGATCTATTGAAGATTCGGGTGAAGTTGGGGCAGATTGATCAGCACAGACTTTTAAGCAAGTAGGAGTTATCTTGTCTGGCCCTGGTGCTTTTCCTGGGTTCTTTCTGTGTAATAGATCTTGCATTTCTTTTTCTGTGATCACCAGAGGTTGTGGGCCCAATGGATTGGGGCCAGTTGTAGGAGGCTTGGCTGTTGTTGGTGTGGTTTTTTTGTTACATAAATTTCTCTGATGCAAGCTTTTTATTTAATATAAATGTATTTAATGAAAGTTTCTTCTGTTTTTTTTAACTTCTCTTTTTTATTCTTTCAAAAATGTGTGTTGTTATTATTGCTACAATCAGTTGTCTCACAAACGAATGCTGGTACATGTAGTCCTTGCTTACTGACCATTCATTCAGTGTGTGTTTTGAAATTAAGGTAGTGCTGGAAAAAGAGACTTACAATCGGGTCTTGAAGTTGTGGCAATTGTACTGTGTCTCAGTGGTCATGTGATTGTGATTTGGGGTGCATATTTACATTCATTACCTTCTGTTATGCCCTTGTTTGAGTCGGACTCTGAGGGAGAGGAGGAACAGCCGACAGGGAGTGTAGGTATGGCTTTGGAGGTTGTGGAGGAACTGGGGAAGGGCAGAGGCTGGCTGGGCAGTCAGAGGAAGAACCAGTCCCATCCCCTCTTCATCCTAGGATACGCAGGAAGGAACGGAGAAAGAAACAACTTGGCTTTGGAGAAAGTGGCCATGATCCCCCTCATTGGTTGCAGCTGGGGAGAATAGTATATTAGAGATACAGTTAAAACACAGCATTGCCAGAAACAAAGCGTGTTTTATTTTGGGTNTTTTATTTTGGGTTGAAGTTATCTTGGTTGGCGTCCTTCCAACAGACTGTGCCTTGTTATCTCCTTGAAGTTGGTAATTACTTATCCTGGTCTATTGTGGAATTTCCTTCAATGTGAGAAAAGGGTTTGTTTTTTATTTCACCTCTATTTACTTATTAAATTTGGACTGTATTGCTTACTTTTGAAGACTATTTTTGAATAAGTTTTATCTCCAACTGAGAATTATTGAACAGTGAAGCCAAGTTGGAGGCATTAAAGGACATTTATTTATGTTTTGTTTTTTATTACATTTGTGTTACACTCCAGGTCACCACACCTTCACAGTGAGCTTCCAATAAGAGAAGTCAACAGGGAAACCAGCAGCAGTCACAAGTCACGGAAAGGCTTTATTTACAAAAGAACCAGACCAGTGGTTGGATTCAAATCTTTTTACTTCTGTGGGCATGGCTTGGTGGGCATGGCAGGAAAAGGATACTGTAAAATCTCCAGTCAGAGGTAGTATTTGCCAGTTCTCCAAACTCAAAATTTCTGCTACCAATTCTCCAGAACTGATCAGAACCCGCTGAATATCACCTCTGAACCAGACAGGTTTCAGGATATGGATGCATTCAGTCCATAATACACCAAAGTCTGTTTTGGAGAACCTGCCAATCCACTTTTATAGAAAACATGGGAGATTTTTTTTCCTCTCCTTGCAGAGCAACCTGTATCATCCATAGCATTCCAAAACTAAAATCTTTCAGTTTTCAGTCTATGTAGGAAACTTGGATTTATGTGGATTAAGCCCCTGTCACACTGCACCAACGGATGGAAAGAGGATGTAAAACGGAGAAAAAACACTGCAATCCAGTTGGTTAATGCGATGCTTCCATTTCGTACTCACTGCCTCCGTTTTGCTTCCTCTCTATCTGTTCCAGCATCCATCTATTGACATTTCATCCGCTCAGAAGGTTTTGAGCTGCTTCAAAACTTTTGAGCGGAAAAAGTATCCAATGCGTCCATTCTGCATCCTCTAGGCATACGGGGACATCCGTTCTGCATCCATTACGCATCTGCTATATCCACTAGGCATCCGCTGCACATCCGCGCAACTCAAATCCGTTTCCAGTGGTAAATGGACGCAGGGAGGAAGCGGAACGGACGCGCAGCATTAGTAGCACGGACGGAGAAAGGTGAAAGCGGATGCAATCGCATCTGCATCACCGCTACGCAATCCGCTCTGCATCCGCTCTGCATCCTCTACGCATCCTCTACACATCCTCTACGCATCCTCTACGCATCCTCTACGCATCCGCTCTGCATCCGCTCTTGCATTCCTCTATGCATCCTCTACGCATCCTCTACACATCCGCTCTGCATCAGCTCTGCATCCGCTTTCCATCCGCCCTGCGTTCCTCCCCCCCGTCCGTTCCTTTCCGTGTTATCCGCTCTGGTTATGCAAATTTGCCCCTTTTGAGAGCGGATAACAATGGATGAGAACATTTTTCTCTGTCCGCTGTGTCCTTTTACAAACGTTTTGCATCCATTGGGCAGTGTGACAGGGCCTTTAGGTGGGAGAGGACTTATTTTTCACTGAAGAAATAAGTATCTCTATCACCAGGTGGATCTAACTGAATGCAACCTCGAACCTTCTGTTTATTAAGGAATGAGATTTACCAATTCCAAGATAGTAGCAGTTAACCATTGAACACACACAGATTTCTTTTTGAACTTCAGAGAAAAGTTGCATTCAGATATCACTTGAACCATGGAGGGAAAATTAAACTTACATGTACATCCATCAATTCACAGACCATAGTATGCAAGAAGTTTTTAAAACAGGTATGAAGAGGTGTGCATGCCACCATCATTTCTGTCAAGTTCAATTACATCTTAAATTGCAACTGCTGATAAATTTTAGCTACACCTATCATTCTGCCACAGAAGATGAATGCAGCACGAGGAGGAAAAAAGAACTCTGAAAGCTGAAGATTGAGTTGACAAGGATAACAAGAAGTTTTATTAATGAATTATAGAAATCTATCACCCAGATTTCAATACATTCAGATATACTCCCAGGAGGCCATTTTTATCCCATCTTTTTTTTTTATATGTATAAATCAAGTTGGTGAGCACAACTAATATATTGACTGCAAAAGAACCCTGTAAGAAGAATGACTGGTCCAAAGTCACCCAGATAGCTTTCATGCTTAAGGGAGGCCTAAAATCACAGTCTCTTGGTTTCTAGCTCAACTCTATGAAACCAGAACTCACATCTGCTCCAGCAGGGCTAATACCAGAGGTGGTATTCAGCCAGTTCTGTCAGGTTATAGAAAACCAGTAGCAGAAACTTTGAGTAGTTCGGAGAACCGGTAAATACCACCTCTGGTTGACCTCATCTCCATCTATTCACTGCCTCCTGAGTCCCAGCTGATCAGCTGGGTCTTCTTTTGTTGTCCTGCACAGGAGAACAGAGCTGGAAAGCAGGTTAGTGGGGTGGGGTGGGGAGGGAATGGGGATTTTAGAGTATCCTTTCCCTGGAGTGGGGTGGAAATGGAGATTTTACAGTATCCTTCCCCTGCCATGCCCACCAAGCCACACCCACCAAGCAGCACCATGCCCACCAAGCCACAGCCACAGAACCGGCAGTAAAAAAAAAATTGAATACCACCACTGGCTAATACTGATGGATACTAGAATACTATAATTCCCAGGAAGCCCCAAGATCATCACAAATTTCCCAGCTTGGGATATTATCTACTTTTAGCAATAAGTTCAGTTAATATAGAATCTTCCCTTTATGTCCGTGGGGAATAATTATGTCCCTAGACATTATGTCCATGAGGAGTAATATAATAATTAATAACGATTAAAGTGATCTTTAGTTTTGAAGCATTGCTTATCTGGCCAAGTTAATGCTCCTCTGTTCTCCACATTGTGCCATTTTCTGGATTCATAGAATAAATGGCACTTAAATAAATAATAAATGGCACTTCCCCTTCACCATACCACCCCAGTGCCCCTTTAGATCCCAATAGGTTTCATTCCTATGCAACAACAGCTCCAAGCATCCAAACCAACCTATTCAGATACCAGTTTGAGATTTGATTATCCAGCTTAATCCCATTAGAAACTGATCTTTTAAGCAGCAGGAAAACTGCTGACAAAATGCCAGCAGGAACATTAAAACTCCACTCGTGGATAGAATTTAATGTCACAATTAGCTGCAGAACTCCATAAGCATTGTAAGCATTTATTTGTATTTAGCTATTGACTTGGTATTTTGAAGAGGAAGCAAAGAGCTAGTTGCTTTAAATTGTTTATACCCACTTACAGATACATGGATACTGTTTCGCTGAATGTCTCCATCCAGCCTTTTAAAAATTTATCTATTGCCAGTGTTTCAAATTATTAGATTTCACATACTGGGGAATATTTGTATTATGTTAATTATTGTGAAAAGCTCAGTCTTATATTGTTTTAATCTATATGGCTTGTTAAAAATGTAATGGGTCTTTTTCTGTAAGTGGCCCTGTCTTTTTTTCCTCTATTTTCCTCCTACCCTAAATTCATGTTCATGGTCAATCTGTGAATATAGGGATCAAGCAAAAAAAATTCTTTTAAACATTGAAGTTTTTGACATCTACCATTTTACAAGGGGCAAAGAGAAAGGAATTGTTTGAAATGATGGGTAAATTCAATTATATTAACAAATTCTAAATCAATAAACAGGAATATTAACCTTGGTAAAGGTGGGTTTTACAAGCTGGGGGGGTTGTGTGTTTACATTCAGAGGAAAAACACTACAACCTTTGTGTGTATTTAATTCATAGTTACATTTTATATCCTGTCTTAATGCTCACAGAGAACTTGAAATAATAAGACATAAGCCTAAACATGGCTTAAAACATCATAAAGTAATTCAAACTGAAATGGCCTGACTAAGGAGTAATCTTCACAAAAGCATTTTCAGACAGAATCATTTCAATGTCTCTTATTTTGTGTCAAAATTTAATACATTAATATTTTATCCCCTGAATAATCAAGGTTTCTAGCTTTTTTCATGTTTTCAGTCATAAGCACTGTACTGCATGGAGAACAAAGCTTTTGTGTTCCATATTCTATAACTATTCTTGTTTCTCACACATTCTGAATTGAAATATCTGTCTGTCTATCTATCTATCTATCTATCTATCTATCTATCTATCTATCTATCTATCTATCTATCTATCTATCTTGGTTCCATCCTTGATAAATCTGACCACAGATATTAATGAATGAATAACACATTTCATATATCGAAGGAAATATAATTTCGAAGAGATAAGTATCTGTCCATAAGGTATCTATCTCTATGAAAGTTAATGAAAGTTAATTAAATAAGTTAGCTTGCCTATTTATCAAGGTCAGAATTTTACCAGCTCTTGGCTCTGTTATAATATTATCTATGTCTCTTCTTAAATAGACAAACTCACATGAACCCTAAGAATGGCAGTTAAGCAAGGTAGTTGCTTTATTGATTTCACTGAGTGAAACATTTTGATTCAATGCAGAATTTTACAAGTGTTCAAATGATTGCAGCCACTAATGTCTACACAGACCACTCTTTGAAACCAAATTCAATTTGGGGCTAGTATTCATTTGAATTTTCCCCACATAAAACTAGAGTATAAACATACAGATACGAAGAGTTTGACATAATCAGAGTCAATATTGATAAACTATATACATTAAGAGATAATTAGGAAGAAAAATCTAAATATGACAAATATTCACTGTAGACCTTTTGTGTCTACCAAGCTTTATTTATTACATGGTCTATTTATTTATTTATTTATTTGTTTGTTTGTTTATTTATTTATTTATTTATTTATCCTTTATTTATCCTTAATCCTCAGACTAAACTACTTCTTTCTTTCCCCTTGTTAAATCATGAGTCACAGTCTCTAATTTTTGCATTAAATTTTGGAATTGGGACTGAGGATATGATGAAAGAATCAGTTTATTAATATTCTTCTATCAATATGTATGACTTCTTGAAAAAATATGAATATATGGCCTTAAAATTAAGTGCAGTCCAAACATAAAATGTAGCATATTAGTTTCTTTTTCTCTGCCTAGATTATATTTATTGCCTAGATATAACATACATTATAATGAGTCTGGGCTTGGATCTTCTTTTTAGACAACAGAGAGTAAGCCACACTTTCATCAACACAGAGAAAGATGCTTGCTTTTTAAGTCTTTGGTGATGTAGAATATAAAATATATCTAAAAACAGTTGTATGCTGCCCTCTTTTGGATCAAGGACATAAAACCACAAAGTGAACTGTTTCCTTCTCTCCCTTGATACCCAGTTCATATAAAACATTAATCATCTTGTTTTTCTAATCAACTTCTTGATGAATTTACATATAGACACTCAAACCACTGCAACTGTTCTTAAAACCTCCAACACAGTAGAATCAGTTTAGTATAGATTCTAAACAGATACATTTTTATACATTTTTCTTATTCACATTAGTCAAATTAGTCATCTTTCTGAAGGACACAACTTCCAAAATTTCATTTATTTCACTTGCATTGCATTCCACACATTTGTGGAATTATTTTCTCTTAAATCTCTTACAACACTTATTTTTATTTTATTTAAATAATGTATAGATCATCCTACTCCACAAGTCTAAATCATCACAAATAATAATCAAAGCAATGTAATACAATAATAATACAGTCAATAAAATAAACTATATTATCCTCATATTTTGGCAATGGTCCTTCTCAAATTGCTTAATCTTTAAAGGCCTTCCAGAAAAGCCAGGCATTGACCAGTTTCCAGAAGAACACAAAAATATAGGAATAGTCAATTAATCTATTGCCAATATCATCAGCTGACACCTTCAATCCACCCAGCTTAGATAGGCAGAATTTACCAGAATTTACCTGGGATAGGCAGTTCTGAGGATAGTCAGTGTGGCTCCCTGCATGTGGCAAGATGAGTTATCACAAAGGTAACCATATTTTTCACCAGCTAAACTTTCCAGGTGATCTTGAAGTTAACCCCATATAGAATTAATTACAGTAATCAATCATATGGGACAAAGGCATTGGATTGGATGCACTAATATCCCCAGAGCATCCAATTCATAACTGACACATGTGTTGAAGCTGAGCAAACACACCCCTGCCCACAGAATCACTTGCTCTTCTACCAGTAGTAAGAACAGCAAGTCCAGAAGAACTCTCAGATTGTGGGCCTTCTCTTTCAGAGAGCACAGCCCATTGAAACCAAAGTTAGTATCAGCCAAAAAGCTCTGAATTAATACTTCTGCATTAATACTTACTCCATCTTGCTTGGGTTGAGTCTGAGCTTGTTTAACTCCGTTCAGGCATGACAGCTTTCATGTACCAGGTTAGGACTTGTATAGCATTTCCCATTCTGTTTAGGATGAAGATATATAGAAAATGTATCTTAATAGATTTATTGGGGATAAGCCATCTCAGACAGGTTGTTTACTTCCTTAAATAGCTATTAAATAGGATAAGTGAAAAACTAAATTTTTAAATACCCCATATTGCTGCATCTATATCAACCTCTCTCACTCCTCCCTACACATACCACAACCACTGACTGAACCTACTCACCTAGAAAAGTAGGTTAGAAATACCAATCCTAAGATCACCCAATGAACTGAGCAAAGATTTAATTTCAGAGGTGGTATTCAGCAGGTTCTGACCAGATCTGGAAAACCAGAGTATCCTTCGCCTGCCACACCCACCAAGCCATGCCCAGGAGTAAAAAAATTGAATCCCACCACTGTTTAACTTTCCAGTTAGTGTTAGTCTGTAGATTAGCTCAACTTATGACTTGCATGCTTTTGATTCTAAGGTCCACCCTTGATAGATCTGATTACAGATATTAATGAATGAATAACACACTTTATTTATTGAAGGAAATATAATTTCATAGAGATAAGTAATAAGGTAAATTTTATGTAGGTAACTTATGCAGAAAAAAGATATTCACATCAGAACAGGACCTGGTGTTATTCTGAACTTGTTGGTCAAAAGCAAAATGACTCAAAAAGAATACTATACCAGAATATATAGGTAGTCCTTAACTTATAACAGTTCATTTAGTGACTGTTCAAAGTTACAATAGCACTGAAAAAAGTTACTTGTGACCATTTTTCACAGTTTACAACCTTTGTAGCATCCTCATGATCTTGTGATCAAAATTCAGATGTTTGGTAACTGGTTCGTACTTATGACCATTGCTGGGTTTTAAGCTCATTTAAGCAAAGTGAATGGGGAAGCCAGATTCACTTAACAGCCAGGTTGCTAACTTATTGACTACAGTGATTCACTTAACAGCTGTGACAAGAAAAGTCGTAAAATGACGCAAAACTCATCTAACAAATGTCTCACTTAGCAACAAAAATTTTGGGGCTCAATTGTAGTTATAAGTCAAGGACTACATGTACCAAAGATGGGATGCTCCCAGTTCTGCCCAATTCTGTAGAACCAGTAGCTCTGAAGAGCAGCAGATACAGAACCAGTTCTGTGTCTGCTGCTTTTTGGACCACCCGCCCGCCTACCCGGGCTCTTACCTGACCTTTATTTCCTGCTTTTTCAACCTCAACTGCTCTGAGTGGCTGAAAAATCAGTAAAAAAGGCTTTTTTCAAATGCTGCGCACCCGCACACAGCACTTACCAGCTGTTTGGGAGGCACATCTTTTGTTGTATTACTTGCAAACAAAACATAAATACTGAACCAGTTGTAATACCGGTTGAATCCCACCCCTGATGTGTACCAAGCAAGGTCTATGCAAATCCCTTTGCAGAGACAAGAATGCGAAAACCTGCTAATTTGTCAGAGAATGTATTTAGCACATTAGGAGAACGGCAATAATATGTTACAAAGAGCAACATGATTAATACCACTAGCTCCAATTGCCTATTAGGCCAGCTAGTAAGAGGCTGTCTTGAAATCATTACATTTCTACATTAAGGAGATTTTGTTATGCAGGGCAGATCAGTGTAGACAAGGAAAACTTGGTAAGACCACTTAATAATCACTGTCTACAATTTGTGATAATTAGAGCTGAAGTGGAAAGCAAGATTTTGCTTACATTATTTCAAAAAAATAATCAGTAGATTTGTCTAAACTTTTTCTCAAGTCAATTTCTTGTACAAAATGCCTAGAACATATTTTAAATCTTGTTTGTTTGGACACACAATTCCTCTAATGTTAGAGTGTGCAACTTGTCTCAAATGAGGTTGGCATCCGAGATTTCTGCAGGCCTATAACTCCAACAAGAGAGCAGAGTCAGGGAATATCACATGATTTAATTAATACTATTCATATGATGAACTCTGCATATTTGATCATTCCTCATTTTTGTTATTTTAAGAATTATACTTCATGCATTTCTGAAAAGCTCAAGGATCCACCCACAAGTATTTGAGGTGACATATAAAACCCCAGGATCTTAAGATGTTTATCTAAAATTTAATGTAAAGAATATTCATTCAGTGTATAAAGATTTGGATGTACAATAACATTTGTTCTGCATATCATTTTCAGATTTTTTAAAATGGGAAACAATGTAAAATAAAGACAACAACTATAACCCTTATGTTATATTCTAATTTAAAGTTTCTAAAGAGTTATATATTTATTGTTTTACAAAGATCTGTATGCCACCCAATTTTACCAAACTCTGTTTACAGTATAGTGGTGGGCACTATATTGTAGTTAGGGTAGCTTTATAACATGTGGACTTCAACTCCCAGAATTCCCGAGCCAGACTATTCCTTTGGTATTAAGGTATTTCTTTTTTTAAATTTGGCATCCTGACTGGAAAACCTGGAAACTTGCTTCTTTTTTGGAGAGGAAAGGAGGAGGAAATGTAATTGATTTCAGCAAATCTATAAAAAAAGACAATGTCTTATTTAAACTGAATATCTGGTGATTTTATGGACACTCATATAACTTTCTTGGCAATATTATGAAACTTTCCCATCATTGATCATTATACATTTATTTATGCTTTGTTCTTTATAGTATATGTATTTTAGTGAAAAATAAATTTATATAGAAATGCTTCCCACTCTTATCCTTTATTGTTTTCCTTTTACTTATTTTTACTTATTTTTATTATTATTTATTTAGGAGTTTGGAAACAAATCCAATCCTCCCTGTTCTTTCTAGCTTCCTCCACACACAAAGAATTGTATGTCAGTTACCATTAATGTCTGAAAAAATGACATTTTCCCCAAATAACAAAAGAGGGCCAGAAATTTATCTGATGGGTGTGTTCTGTCCTCTCATTCACCCCCCCTTTTTTTTTGCTTTGTATGACCATGATAAAACCTAAATGTCATTTTCAATAAAGCAAGAAAAGAACTATTTCACCCAGATCAGTACATAAGAATCCTTGTAACTAGGGATGTATTGAGTTTAATTAAAATTGCAAAAGAAAAATGGAATAAAAAGTTAAATCATTTACATTTGTGCCTTATGGATTAAATTTCACAATAGGGGTCACATTAGCTGTGTAATTGATTGGCAAGATTGACCAAAAAGCAGAAAAATAATAGCATATAAATCTCACTTTACTCCAATAAGTAGGCCAAGGGACATGGACACATTTCTCAATATTTAATTGTTTTTACCCCCTTTTCTTCAGGGTCATTGGTTGAGCTGGTGGGGGGGGTGGACATCATGTGGGCCAATGTACAAGTAGTCCTCGCCTTACAACAGTTCATTTAGTGACCATTCAAAGTTACAACAGCACTGAAAAAATTGAAAAAACTGACTTATGAACATTTTTCACACTTATAACTGCTTTGGCATCTCCATGGTCACATGATCAACATTTAGGCTTTTGTCAACTGACTCATATTTATCATGGTTGCAGTGTCTCCCAATCATGTGATCCCCTTTTGCGACTCTCTGACAAGCAAAATTCAATGGGGAAGCCAGATTCACTTAACAACCATGTTACTAACTTAACAACTGCACTTCACTTAACAACGGTGGCAAGAAAAGTCGTAAAATGGAACAAACTCACTTAACAAATGCTTCACTTAGCCACATAAATTTGGACTCCATTGTGTCGTAACTCAAGGCCTACCTGTACCTGCAGGATAGCAATTTGGGGAAGGTCATAACAGATTTAACAGATAATCAGAGTTGGAAGGGACCTTGTAGGTCATTTAGTCCAACCCCCCGCCCAAGCGGGAGACCTTACACCATTTCTGACAAATGGCAGTCCAGTCTCTTCTTGAAAGCTTCCAGTGACAAAGCTCCCACAATGTCTGAAGGCAAGTAGTTCCATTGGTTGATTGTTCTCACTGTCAGAAAATTTCTCCTTGTTTCCAGGTTAAATCTCTCCTTGTTCAGTTTCGCATCCATTACTCCTTCCTTTGTTCCGCTTTGGGTGCTTTAGAAAATAGTTTGACACTCTCCTCTCTGTGGCAGCCCCTTCAAATATGGAAGACTGTTATCATGTCCTTCCTCTTCATCAGACTAAGCCAAGCCGCAGTTCTGTACTGTTCATTTGTAATGTTTTAGCCTCCAGTCTCCTAATCATCCTGGTTGCTCTTGCTGTGTACTTTTTTTAGAGTCTCAACATCTTCTTTATGGGTGTGGTGAAACAAAAATCTGGATACAGTACTCTAGGGTGTGGTCTTACGAAGGCTTTTACAAAGTGGTATTAACCTCACTTGATCTTGATTGTGTCCCTGTTAATCACAATATAGGACTTGCATTAGCTTTTTTTTAGCTGCTGCTGCACATTGCTGTACTCACATTAATCTGGTTGTCCACGAGGACTCCAAGATCCTCTCACAGTTTACTTGCTATGAGTCTGGGTTTCACCATCTATTGGTGTCTACTTTTTGATTTGTCTTGCCTAAGTGGTAGGACTTCTACTTTTCTCTACATTGCATTTCATTTTGTTAGATACAGCCCAGTGTTCTTGTCCTGTCAGATCCATCTGGATCTTGAGACTACTCCTTTCTGGATGTTAGCTTTATTCCTGCCAGCTTAGTATCATCTGCAAATTTGTAAGTTCCCCTTCTATTCCTCATGCTAAGTCTTAATGAAGATACTGAAGAAGTACTTGGGCCTAAGACAGAACCTTGTGGCACCCACTGCTTACTTTCCTCCATGTAGACTTAGACCCATTAAGGACTTAATCATTGAGTTACGGTTTGCCAAGCCAGTTGTGCAAGTCATCTAATGGTGGTGCTATCTATTCCACTTTTTTTCCTAGCTTACGTACCAGAAGTTAGGTTGGTGGGTCTAACTTGTCAAACTGCTTGCTGAATCTAAACTATATTATTGTCCACCAGTATTTTGCTGGTCTACTGATTTTAGTTACTGTTTGAAGACATGAAATAGAGTGGACTTGCGTCGATCTTGTTTTACAAACTCGTCTGTGACTGTTAGTTTAATTACCTTTAACTTGGTTTTCTAGATGTTGGCAGATTGTTTTTTTTTAATCTTTTTCCAGTATTCTTCCCGGTATTGATTGTTAGCTGATTGGTCTATAGTTTCGCTGGCTGTTTTTTTCCCTTTTTTGAAGATGGGAACCACATCAGCCTCTTTTCCAGTCCTCTGTTAGTTCCCCCGGTGCTCCCCAGGATTTTTGAAAGATATGGAGCAGTGATTCTGAGCTGACCTCTGCCAGCTCCTTTTACAAACTCGTGCGAATGCGTAACTCCATCAGACCCCGGTAATATTTTTCATCAAGATCAGACAGGTCGTGTCTCTTACTATTTTTTTGCTTATTTAATTTTTTATTTTCTGGTCTGTCTTTTACAGATTATGTTTTTTGGTGGGTTTGAGCCTATAGTTTTCTTTTTGTGTGGAAGATGGATGCAAAGAATGAGTTAAAGCAGTTTTCTGCTTTCTCTGCTTTCTCTTTTCTCTTTTTTTTCCCTGCATCATGTTTGTGTAGTGGCTGGCAAAAAGGATATCTTTATTTTCCTGCGTTGATTGAGTGGTCTAATAATATAACACGCTATGGCCATGTCATTCTTTTTTCTTTTATAATTGATCCCAGCATGAATTCTAGGAGGTTTTCATCTTTTGGTTTCACACTGCATTTCTGCAAGCATATAGTGGTCCTTTTACATACAATGCAACTTACACCTCCTTTTAACAGGATCAGAGTTTTGTTTTTTTAATAGTTTGTAATCGTTCTGACCTATATGTTCCAAGTCAATGGCAGTTTTTTCATCCAACCAACATTTTCTGTTATTCAACTCATATCATATTTAACATTCATGTATTCATTAGTTCGAGTTCACCCTGTTTGTTCCTCGAGACTTTGTGCATGTTGTATATTTTATGGCAGTTTAAGATGCTTTATAGTCTGACACAATTGTGTTTACTGTCTACATAACCTGTGTTATGTGCCTTCCTTCCCCTACTTTCTTGCCACCTGTTTGATATCCTAGTGCACACATGGTATGGTACTCTACTTATTAAACAGCGTTGTTTTTGGTTGGCATCAAGGTTGATCATTGGCTTACATGCAACAAACATCTCATTTTGCATGCACTTGTATCCTTACTTAGTTTTAGATTGCTGGGGACAGAAATGTTCTGAATCCATTAATTCTCTGTTTCCCGCTGGTTCAGTTTTTTTAAATGTTTATCCAGGAAATCTTATGAAATTTACATGAATTTAATGCCAAGTAACTCAGTCCCTTTCTTTGATGGATGCAAACCATCTCTTTTGTACAGTTTTTCATTGGAGCAGCTGCAGACATCATGACTAATGCTGGAGAATGGTCTCTTGTTAGCCTCATTGTAATAAAACTGTAATTCAAGCAAAAGAAGAGTAAAATATGTCCTAATTTCCAAAACTACGGCTATGTTTAAAAGTTTTACTCCATATATAAAGGGCATGTTTTATTCTACCCTTTCCATAAGGAGTAAAAGAATTTTGCAAAATAAAATGTCAAGAAGATGACATTGGAAGGGATGTTGACTATGTCTACATAAAGAAGATGTTCTACATAGGGTCTGAGGAGCCTCCTGACTGCTTTCTACATTTCCTTGAAAAGAGTGGTCATATGATCCAACTCCATTGATTATCTGCTCATCTAGTCACCTGATTGTCAATTTAGATTATCACTCTTCAAAAAGAAGGGAGAGAGAGGGGGAGGGAGGAGAGAGAGAGAGACAGGGAGAGAAAGACAGAAAGAGAGGAAGGAAGGAAGGAAGGAAGGAAAGAAAAATTCTTTCTTTCTTTCTTTCTTTCTTTCTTTCTTTCTTTCTTTCTAGCCAGTGAGGGAGTCTTTCTTTCACAAATACAATGAAAGAAATTAGAACTCCTCCATACAAGGACACTGTAATCTAAAGTCCACTCCTTCCCATCTATCTATTTTTATTGAAAGAATCTGATCATCCAATCTGTGTGTGAATTACAGAAATATTTTCCGTTTTTTATTTGCCCCCCTCCAAAACTTCACAGAGGACAAAAGGCAGTGAATAGATCAGAACAATTTTGAAAGTTATGTTACTGCTTTCATCAAATTATGTAATGTTCAGGGTACATTTGTTTTGTCTTTCATCTAGCATCTAGTTGTTCAACCCCCGAAATTCAACATTTATTCTTCCTTTTTTCTGCCTTCCAGTTTTAAAGACACATTCATACTTCACAAAGGACTTTTCTGATTGTCAAGCTGTGCAGCTTTAGTTCTTACATTGCCATTTCCAGGGTTGGGGGTTGGGGGGGGAAGAATATACACTGTCTTTCAAAGGAACTCATGACTGGTGTAGCTTTATCATATTATAGTCAATATAAATCCTACCTTACTCCATGGATACTCAAGAGGTTAACATAATAAGGAAGGCAGAGAGAGAGAAGGTGAACCACAGCTGTCAGCTATTTTGTGCTCAATTCTAGTTTCCTTAAGGGGTTTCAGACTGTCACTATGATCAAAGTCTTGGCACTTAAGGCAGTCCCCTTGACAGGAAAAGGAGAACAACACTTATCTATTTAGCATCTTCTCCATCAGAACCCATAATCTTGAGCTTCTGTATAACCTTCATCCTAACAGCATCTCCTTATTGGAAATAAAACATATTGGCAAATGTATGCCTTGTCACAAATCTGTACTTTCCCTGCATCAGCAGACTGGAGGCAATATGGAATTATTGCTCAATATAACAAACAGCTACCATTTATGCAGGGGTATTGTCTCGGCCCATCACTCGCAGGCAGTGGGAAGGCAAAGGAAAATGTGACACCGGGCTTTGTGTTCCACTAATCTCAGAAAGAGACCTCACTGGCCATAAATCTAGGAGGCAACTTTTTTTTCATTACAAGGTATGTCTGCTTTAGAAACCCACAATCAGCTAAACTGGCTGCTTTCAGAAAGTATTGCTACCCAAGAGGCAGCTGGCTAGATACAGGGCAATGCAAACAAGGGGAATGGAGGAAATGGCTACAACAATGGATCTATTCCAATGTTTGCCATGAATGCCCACAGCCAAGGCCAAAAATCCAGGTCAAAAGAGTAAAGCGATGGAGAGAAGTCCTGTATCAAGAGATTCTCCCCTATAGTTGTGCTTGCTATTTTCTTTGGTCAAAGGCAGTCGTGCCATTAATGGGATGATTTCGGCCATCTCACAAAGATGGGAAATGGAAGGTTACTTAATTTGTTCTTGTATTTTAAGTGAAGAAAAGGAAGAAAAATTTGAGAGCTTTTTCTCTGGGGCCAAATTTCCTATTTAGTGAAATGTCTTTTTATTTTATTTATTTATTTTTTTAAAAACTAAACTAAACAGTTAACGAATGTTCTATTATCCATATTCATATTTGAATCAATACTTATGTACCTATGTATAAAGAAAAATAAAAGAAACAATAGGACAGGGACAGTAGGCATGTAGGTGCGCTTATGCCTGCCCCTAGTAGAAGGCTGGCCCCGAATTAAATCATGTCTAAATTTCTGGAATTAAAATGCAGTGATATCTGGTGAAAAGTAAATTTCTGCATCATAGAATTATACATCCAGCTCCACTTTTAGGATATAATTCTTTATCAGCCAAGTGTAATTGGACACACAAGGAATTTGCCTTGGTGCATATGCTCTCAGTATACATAAAAGAAAGATACATTCATCAAGAGTCAAGAATTGTAAGGTACAACACTTAATAATAGTCATAGGGTACAATAAGAAATCAAATCATACTAGGAAACTTTGGTGTTTTGGACAGCCAGCCCCAGATCAAGAAGTCAGAATGATCAAATGAACTGACTTTTAGAAGGAATGTCAGAGTTTCATTTCTTCTGCAGTGATGTCTCACGAGTCTGGATGGCTTTCAAAGCTTTTTCAAAGTCTCAGCCAATGTTATTAGTCATGCATGCTACATGAAGCCTCAGTGCTCAGAGGCAGTATATTTCAACATACCAAATATTTCTGGGACTAGGAAAAATGGGTCACTATCCAGAGGCATCTAGTCTTATCGTTGTTGAAAACATGTTAAGATATCTCTAATCAAGTAACTTCTAGATTGTCTCCATTTGTTTATCAAAACAAACAAAGGGGGTGGGGAAGAATCCAGCAAAAAACAAAATCTGATGAAATTCTCATGGACAGGATACAGTTCTTAGATTCATTGAAAATACTTAGTAGAAATAATAAATTGGTGCAAGCTAGCTGAGAAATATCTGCAAGCGGCCTGTTGTTCAGGGATTTCTCTGGTAGCCTGCCATCTTTCTAGATTCCCAGGCTTCTAATATTGCATTAAGAAGAACTCTTTTTGTGGAGCTTTTCAGATTAAAAATCACTGGTCACAAGGGAGGTTACAATGGAAGAGATGTGAAATTGAAGCAGAATAACATCAACAATTCCCTCTGCCGTTTTGCAGCAATAATCTAAGTGTAGGAAATAAGTAAATTATTCAAGAAATCTGAAAGCACTCTAAGTTTTAGAAGAAAAACTGACTATTGTTACAGAGAGAGGAAAAAATGAAGCAAACTGGAACTCACCACATAATATATGACAAGAAAAAACATATTGTTATTTATATTGGATTTGTTGGTATTGAGTTTTCATTAAAATGAATCTCATTATTTATAAATCTGCATCTTTATGTACAAATTGGTATATGAACATTTCATAAGTTTTTTAGACAATTTTTGACATTTATTGGGGATGAGATATTGTAAAAAATCCAAGAAGAAGAAATGGCAACCGACATTCATCTTGTTCTGAAAGTTTATATGGTCAGGAAGTCACCCAAAGTCAAATGTGACTCCAAAAATATTGATTTTTAATGAATGAAAGAGTGATTTATATTCACTTATTGCAGGAAAAAGTCTATTTTATATAAAGAACTTTCATGGTGGATTATTTCCATGCAAAGATGAAGTCTATATGTATTGCTTTGAACTATCCTAAATATTCTAAAGTTAAAAAAAAACAAAACCAGTTTCCTTGATGTCCCTGATGGAAGGATGAAATAGCTCAGGTCACTGACATTTCAAGAAATTGTGTCTCACACTGAGCAAGCCTCCTGTGTTGTAAGGTAGTGACATTACTGTCACAGCTTGGCACTGCCATAAAAGGAAGATGTATTATTGACATCTTTCTTTTGAAGTGAAGTCCTGAAGCTTTAATTCTGCCAGGGGTAAAAAAAAAGTATGTTCTTGAAATATCACTCTGATCCTGTTTTCTGTAACTCATGGATGTCCCTGTGTGTCTTCTTCACAAATCTATGAAATCCTTGGTGGAAATCCTGTAAAAAACATTTAATTACAAATATTATTTCAGTGCCATTCTAGTTTTTTATCATCCCTTCTATTCTTAAATTTGTAGAGATGTGTGAGAAATAAGAGCCAGTAAACTTCTTGGATCATTTGTAGGATGGCCTGAACCCTCCCTCCCTCCCTCCATGTCCTTCTCTCCTTATAAAGTTTAGACAGGACTATCTGATTTATAAGATAGAACACAAAAGAACAGTTGTAGAAAAATATCAAGCATTTCTGCATCTAATTTACCACTAAAACATATGATGAACAGTTGCAGTAACTCTAGTCAAACAAAGAGAAGGACTAGAGGTGACATGATAGCAATCTTCCAATATTTGATCAGCTATCACAGAGATGAGGTATTAACCTTTTGTCCAAAGGCCTCAAAGGCAGAACAAAAAGTAATGGATGGAGATATCAAGGAGATATCCAACCTAGAACTAAGGAGAAACTGACAATGAGAATACATGATCAGTGGAACAGCTTGCATCCAGAAATTGTGGGTGATCCATCTTGGTTTTTAAGAAGACATTGGAGAGGCATTTGTCTGGAATGGTATAGAGCCTCCTGCCTGAGCAGAGAATTGGACTAGAAAACCTTCAAAGTACCTTCCAACTCTGTTATTCTGTAAACAATTAAGTGTTGAGCTTAAAGACAACATTTGCTCTCTTAGACAGATATTCACACAAGTAACAAATTAGAACATATTATATATGAAGTAACATATTAGAAGCAAACACTTGGCCCTCAAAACCAGTGATGGGATTCAATTTTTTTTGACTACCGGTTCTGTGGGTGTGGCTTGGTAGGCGTGGCAGGGGAAGGATACTGTAAAATCTCCAGTCAGAGGGGGTATTTGCCGGTTCTTCGAACTACTCAAAATTTTCACTGCCGGTTCTCCAAAACTGGTCAGAACCGGCTGAATACCACCTCTGCTCAAAACTCCATTTGATGTATTGAAACATAAAATACAATAAAATTTTTAAAATAAGCAAATATTGATCAAATAATTTACATAACCTTGTCCAAAAAAAATCTATACCAGTTTTCAGTAAAGCCTAGCTGCCATATCTAAGTTTTCTGTTTATTTCTTCTGCCATATTTTGCATTTGATTTTTATAAGTTTATCATCTCTAAAGCCACTTTCAAGGAAGGGAATATGTAGATTTCTTTTTTTAAAAAAGGCAGAATACTTCATTACCTTGGGAAAAGAAACTGCATCTTCACCTCCATCCAACTCTGAAAGATACTGCACATCTAAGTTACAGGAAGTTCCTTTTATAAAAATAGTAAATGCTGCTTTTCACATGCATACAAAAAACCCTTTACCAATTTGAGTAGCCTTCAGATCTGTCAAAGAGTTGTTGTTGTTATTGTTGTTCTGTTAAAAAAGGCAAGGAGAGATTTATTGAACCATTTGTTGAATGTATTAGTGAGGAGTGCCAGGGTTCCAGCTAACACAACCAAAGGAATCAAAACTCCAAGGCAGGCATCTTCCTCAAAGTATAGATTTATTAGGCATATCATGTTGGCACATTTTGGGGAAACCTGACTCTGGAAGACCCGAAGTTTTCCCCACCCGAATCAAACCCCAAAGTTCTTCCTCTCAGTCCATCACATGGTCCAACCATGGCAGCCCTGAAGATGCTCCCAAAATGGCTCCAACATAAAAATGGCTTCAGGGCTGACAGGGAAATTTTGAAGCTCCCAGTTTAGAAAAGGCAGATTCTGATTCAAATAAAAACCAACACATTTTTGGTTTGTTGTAGGATTATTTGGTGAAATTTACAGTATCAGCTAAAATAATAGCTTACTATAAAACAAAACAAAACATTCAATGTTCCAATAAATTACTTTCAATGGTATTTTGGTAATTGGGCATCCCAACTACACACACACAACCTCTTAAACCACTAAGTTCTCTAACATTCTTTTAAAAATTACTAAAAAAAAAATTTTTTTTATTATTCACTCTCTAAATTTCACATAACTATTTTGTGAGGTTTGGTAGGATAGGGAGACTATATATGTGGATATATTGAGAAAATATAGAAGAAGGGAACAATATATGTATTACCTTGAATGAAAGATAAAATTAAAATCTAAAAAAGGAAGAAGGAAGGAAGCCACTCTGATAATTAAAAAAGCTACACAATCCAATGCTATCCCACTCATGATCTTTCATAATTATCACACCCTCTGAAACTATAAGATGTTTCATGATCATCATTGTCATCATTCCTAGCAGGGGAATATGTTGCTGATTTAATTCACATATTTTGGTGCCCTGTGTCTCACTTCCCTGATTTGATTTAGATCTTGTGTGAGTCTATGCATGTTTGTTTGTGTGTATGAGAAAGAGAGAGATGCTTAGAAAGAGAGAAAGACATAAATGTGCCTGTAGATTTTTAATGTTTTATTACTATCAATATGCTGCAATGTCTTTATCTTTATTTCCCCATCAAAATTTAGTACTCAGGAGTAAGAAAATGTGCATGCATGAGATAAGTTGTTCTATGAATGATATTTACACATCATATTATTAAGGCTCATATCTTATTATTAAGGTTAAAAAGTTGCATCCACACTGAGCAAGTAGACTTCCTCTTGAGTAAACAGGGGTCCCATCTCACTTTTCTCCCTCATACTTATTTGAAGTTCATGTCCCCAGTCTTTCAAGATATTCCTTTGAAATAGTTTTGGGATATGCATTATGATGGGAGAGAAGAACTTAAAGAATGCCATTCTTCAAATAAATGGACAACATTAGATATAACCCAAGGAAATATTGCTATAATACTCATGCAGTTAAATAGATACATTATTTAAAAAAAAGAACAGGAAAAAGACATGACAGTAAACACAACTGAAAATATTCTTAAACATGAGGATGTAATGATACATTTGCATTTTTTAATATTTGGAAAATTCACAAGGGCATTGACAGACTGCAATCTGAAAGCAAAAGGCAATGAAAGGGAACTTTTAAGTTACTGTCAGTATTTCTTCTGGGGAACTCAATAAAAAATATATTATTATTCACACCCTGAGCTAGTTATGTCTGTCCTCCAAATTACAGTAAGAGACAAAAATGGAAGAGGTCCATAGAGTCATTCTGTAGGTAGAACATTGTGTCATGCAGCCCAACAGCAAAATAGAAAAATTGCATGTAATTATTTCCAAAGCTGAGTGTGATGATGGTCTGGATGGGAGAAACTAATAGTAATGCACTCTGCTTGTTAGAAGCATTCCTTCCAGGCAGCTCAAGGTTACAATAAGTACATTTTGCAGGCTATTTTCCTCCCCCTGCCTCTCCCTTTTTTTCCTCCTGCTACAGATTTATCCACAAATAAATCCTGCACAGAGTGGGTTAATGAAGCTGCAGTTTTAAGCATAGCCTAGTTGAATGAAGAAAATAAATAATTATACTTATACAGGCACATATATAGGAACATACACACATGTAACTTCAGGCATCCTGTATTGATCGATTAATTATTCTCCTGATGAAGTAACAAATATTGACCTCATGCAATTAAGCAGCATTTAACCAAAAATCTGTAACCTTCATTGATCACTTAATGGCACATCAAAGTTCAGCAGTTCTGACATTTTTATGTCATTCAGCAAAATGTTTGGAGCAATATAATGAATGTTGTTGATGCAGTCATATAGAGATTTGAATTTGCCATTTACTAAATGTGCTTTAATTTCACTACTAATGATGAATCTTTAGATAATGATGTCACAATTCTATAAATGCTACTCTTTGTATTTCAGAGCACCCAAGATGTAGTGAAGTACACATCTGAATTTAGCAACATCAGAGTTGATTTGGCAATACAAAATCCTCTAATTGGCCAGGGAGGAGAGGAAGATCAAGCACAAAATATGTAGTTGTTTATCTCCTAATCCATTTCTGAGTTCCTCAGTGCCATAAGCATGCCATATCTACAGACACCCATTATCACATTAGCAGGAGTATATTATAAGCTAAAATTATGAAGCTTAAAAATCATAATAGAGTAATTAAATAGTGTTGAGGTAATTCCCCGTTAGGAGAATGAGCGCATACAAGGAGACATATACAGAGTAGTGTTGGAATAATACACACAGAGCACACAGATACACTGTACAGTAAATGTCGGTTTTTACTTTCAGAAAGGTTTAAGCAAAGTTCAAAATAAGCAGTCCAAAAGTCTGGTTAATCAGTCAGTTTTTCAATCCAGGGATAATCCGGTAACAAAGTCCAGTGTCAAAAACAGTTCAGTATTAGACTTACATTAAATCCAGTAATATCAGTCAATTAGGAAAAATGGAGCAACTGCAATACTTTCCAACAGAAGGAAACAAAGATACACTCACACTCTCTTCTGAGACTAAGACTAAAACAACCCAGGTTTCTGGCTCCATCTTATGGCCATTTGAAAAACCACACCCAATTGCAGTTTTTGCAATCTCTTAAAGACATCGTACTAAAGTGTTTATCCTGGTTTATATATTTCTAACCCAAATACCTGTTAGGTGACTTATATTCCTAACAAATAGTGTGCCCAATTACAACTGTGTCTAGTTTGGTACTCTTCAGTCACTATGTCTCCAAACCAACTGATGTACAAAAATAACTAGAGCATGAAAATTAAAGTTCATACTATCTTTTTTCACTTCTCATCTTTCTGTCACTTTAAAAGTAGGGTCTCAGAAGAGATACTTTTATTGATGAGTTTGCTGAAGTTAGCTTTCTAGCTATATTCAGCTTGAAGGAAATATTT
The DNA here is from genome assembly GCA_004320025.1 of Laticauda laticaudata. Lineage (NCBI taxonomy): Eukaryota > Metazoa > Chordata > Lepidosauria > Squamata > Elapidae > Laticauda > Laticauda laticaudata. Next base: position 15,134 of record BHFT01023120.1, on the reverse strand, counting down.
CAATGACATATCAGAACTGAAGTATCAATGCTTTTGTCTTTTTTCCCCCCAACATAGTATCAAGGAGGTTTTTAACTGTAAAAACTCACACCCATTTTTGCATACATTTCTTCAGATCTCGTTGATTTTTATGCAATAAAAAATCATTTTATATGTTTAATTTCAGCAAGATATGTATTGTTGTACAATATTTCCCTCCAATGGTGAATATTTCATTGGAGGATGACAACACAAAATCTGTTCCAGAACAGTGGAAGTCCACACATCAATAGTAGCCTAACATACCTGATTTGCCAAGAATACCGATGACTACTAGATGGGGAAAAAAAGAGACACTGAACATTTTAATTAGTGGCTACAGGAAGTTTTCAGGGCCAAAATAGCTAGCTGATGATGAAAACTACAATTTTATAAGCTCACCTAAGAAATAAATTAAGCAAACAAGTTCCCTGTCTTATTTTCAAGGCTGTTATTTCAAATGACAGCTTTTCCCCCTAGGCTTGAGCTCTTCCTCTGAGGAAATATGGCAAGCCGTATTAGTGGTTAAGGCACCAGGCTAAAACCAGGAGAGTGTGAGTTCTAATCCTGCCTTAAGCATGAAAGTTGACTGGGCCAATCATTCTCTTTCAACTCAAATCACAGTATTATAGTGGGGAAAATAGGAGGAGGAAGGAGTATTAGGTATGTTTGCCACACTGAGGTGTTTATAAAAATAATAAAAGTGGGATAAAAATCAATCAATCAAACAAACAAATATTATATGTCGTGTTTTTGGAAGAGAAAACAGCACTTGGCCCTTGAATGTAGATGCTATGGGTCATGAACCAAGAAACCAAGAGAAAAGAAACTAAATAGCACCAGAACAAACCCAAGGTTGATTTAAATGTTTTTTCAATATTAATGACATGAAATAATCTCTTTAATGCAATAACATTTCTATTTTATTTCATTAAAAATCTCTGTTTGGCAGAATCATTTGAGAGAAACACCCCAAGACTCTTGGTTCTCATATTGTCTTTATTGCATTGCAAGATTGCTGTTAGTGCACCAAATTATCTCAATTACTCTGGACAGGCTAAAGCATTGTATAAATGCTAAGATGTTGGCAAATCCATTCAGCCAAGCCTATGTCATTTCAAAAGGGCTGAAATCACATTACGAAGGCCATTTCACTATGTGTCCCTTATGTGAAATTGTAAGCTATTTTCAGCATCTGGAATAAAGAACATTGTTTATAAATCATCTGTGGAAAAGACACAAATGAGTGACCTTTAAGCATGCAGGTGTTGTTCAAGGATGTCTTTTGTATTTTCTATAGGGTTTCAAATCTGTTTTGGGAAGGTGACTAATTTATGTTTTCCAGAGAAACATTCTTGAAAATGGTACATTCTGCTGCTTCCTGACAACGTCTAGCAATCAGTGTCAATTACTGCTGGTTGCCAAGGTAACAAGACAGCCAACAGTTCTTAAATCTCCATTGGACCATGAGTTTTATAAATACTCTTCCATTAAAAAGAGTTTCCTTGCAGCGGGCTGTAGTAAAAAGTTCGTAGCTCCTTCAAATTAAGTTTATGGAACAGTTGTTTTTATTTTTCTCCAGGTGTCTTCCATACATAATCAAATTTATGTCCAATGAAAAGATCACAAAGGCATTTCCTGTCAGTGGGAGCTTTTCTCCATGGCTTTCCTTGATTAAATAGACTGCAAGATTATATCTATCAGTTCATCTTTCTGCTTTTTTTTTTCCTTTCTAGAGTATTTCCTGCAAGTGCAGGGTCTGCTTTTTTGGGAATCAATTGAGTTTGATTCTTTGGTTGCAATAGGAATTGACCAATTCACCTGAGCCAGACACATTATATCTCTATACCAGGAATATCAAACTCGATTTCATTGAGGGCCGCATCAGGGTTGTGTTTGACCTCTGGGCGCTGGGATGGCCGTGGCCAGGGTGGGCATGGCCAGCTTGATATCATTCATGTCAAGGGCATCTATGGTGGCCCAAGCATTCTGCCAGTGAAAATGGGCTAACAAGCTTCATTTTTGGCTGCCACTGCCTCCTGTAACCCTCTGCCAGTGAAAATGGAGCTCAGGAGGACTGTGTGTAGCCCTCCTGAGCTCTGTTTTTACTGGCAGAGGGTTGCAGGAGGCCATGGAGCACAGGAGTCCATTTTTGTTGCCAGAAGCACCACAGAAGCACCACAGGCCAGTCTTTCACTGTTTTCAGGGTGGCCGGGTGGGCCAGATCTAACCCTTAGGTCGGATCCATGGCTTGGTGCAACCAACACAAGTCGCATTCTAGCTAATAGTTATTCCCAAATAGTGGTTATGGCTTCACATAATGCAGAGATGGACAGTTCTAGTTTTATCACAAAATGATGGTGAAGGAAACTATAAATTATAAATTAATAAACCAATGCAATTTAGTGGGAAGGAATGTGCAATCCTCAAATTAAATTCTTACAAATGGCATCTACCCTTACTTCAGCCACACATCCCTTGATTTATATATTCCTAGTGACCCCACATTTCATAGAAATGCTAAGCATTGATGTGTTTCTAGGGCATCTTCAGTGACGAGGATGAGAAGAGTCAAGATAGCAGTTTCACAAAGACCATACCTTTTTTTACATGTGTCATCATGCAATACATGGAAAAAAGGGAGTGGGCTTTTGTTTTCACAATTTCAGCTGCTATCTTTTCTAACACTTCCCACTCCCCACATGGTTTCCCACTGGATGATTATAGTTCTCGACTTACTACAGTTCATTTAGTGACTGTTCAAAGTTACAGCAACACTGAAAAAAGTGATTTATGACCATTGTTCACACATATGATCATTGCAACATCCTCACGGTCATGTGATTTACATTTGAATGCTTGACAACTGGTTCATATTTATGAAAAGTCGTAAAATAGGGCAAAATTCAGTTACAAATGTCTCACTTAGCAACATAGATTTTAAGCTCAATTGTGATTGTAAGTTGAGTACTACTGTACTAAACTGTTTTAAATGAAAGAGCTGATGTATCTCTCTCTCCCCTTCCCTCCCTTCCCACCCTCTCTCTCCTTCAATACTGCAAAAAAACAACAAATATTTTATTTTCATTTTATTTAAATTTTCTTCTTTCTTCTGCTGCCTTTCCCTCTTAGGCAGATATTATAGCAAAGCAAGGGACAAACTGAGCAAAGATTTCAAAGTGCAGCCATTGTCAGGTCACTTGGAGAATTTTCTAATATGCAGCTCATGTTTTTCTCAATTGGCATCACGGAGAGTTCCTCTAATGGAAAGAGACATTGGACATTATGTGCCAACTAGCTGCTGGCTGGGAAGAAGCAAATGGATCATGAATCTAACCCTGCCATCTAAGAGAGTTTTAATGCTGAAGATAAGGAGGGAGCCTATTTTTTTTTTCTCAGAGCCAAATTCCCTTCCAGACATAAGTCACCAAAAAGAAAAAAGGGCCAGAGATTTTTTCTTTTCTATCCACCCTATCACAAAAAACCCCAGTCTGTTGTGTCTTAAAAAAGAAAAAGTTTGGTTTCAAACAAACCATAGTAAACTTGCAACACATGTATTAAAGGCTAAGTCCCACTGGCCGATGGACGCAAAACGTATGCAAAAAGGACACAGTGGACGAGCAAAATTTTGGGGGTGGCTCCCTCCGTTGTCATCCGCTCCAAAAAGTGGTGAAAATTTGCATAAACAGAACGGAAAAGAACGGAAAAGAACGGACGTGGGTAGTATGTAGCGGGGATGTCAAATGGATTTTCATAGGAAGCCTAGCAGATGTATATCGGATGCAAACCATTCACTGCGCATCCTTTCTATTTCCGTGCTACTAATGCTGTGTAGACGTTCCGTGTACCTTTTGTTTCCTCCCTCTTTCCATTTTCAGCTGCAACGGATGTGAGTTGCGAGGATGCCCAGAGGATGCAGAGAGGATACAGCGGACGTTTAACGGATGATAAACAGACATAGAATGTTTGTTGCTCGGATGTCACGGATTTACATCGTACACAGCGGAAAGTTCATCTGTTCACAAAGTTTTGTGCAGCTCAAAACTTCTTGCGCAGATGAAATCGCAGTGGACGGATGCTTGACGGATAGAGCGTATGAAACACGTATGCAATGAGTACACAATGGATGCATAGCGTTTTCCAATGGATGGCAAGCTTTTTTTAACGTTTTACATCCTCTTTGCATCCATTAGTGCAGTGGGACAGGGGCTTTAGATACACCGCTCAGAGTCACTTGATAGTGAAATGGCCAACTTATAAATTTGTTAAATAAAGTAAAAGATTAAACCAATGGTATCAAATGGAGTCCAACTTTCAAATTACTGATGGCCCTGGAAATCCTGATGATAATTCCTGTTTTTACAAATTCATCAAAGGACTTTTGCTGCTGGTAATTACAAATCTGTTAGTATCCATAACATTTCTAACCTTTACAGGGTTAACATTTCCAAATTAATTCTCAGATGAAGAAAATTCTCTATTTTGGTATATTTTCTAGAAGTCTTGCTACTTGATCACCTTGAAAAATATTTTTTTTGAATCCTTCAATGTTATTTTGAGTCCTGAGGACTGCTTAGACTAGTCCCTATAGTTGACATATTTTTCAGAAGTGGTTTGCCACATTGCCTCTTTCCTAGTGCTGTAGGAGAGTGGCTGGCCAAAATCTTCCATCTGTCTTTGTGTTTAAGGCAGAACTAAAACTCAAAATCTCCCATTCTTGGTAAAATTTGTGTGTGCTCTGGACTCAGTTGAAATTTTGTAATAAAGCATATAACACATGAAGAGTACTTTTAGGCAGAATTTATCAACTCAGATATTTTGAGTTGATAAATTTGAAATTCTGAATCAAATCTCCTAGTAATTGATGAGATGAAAAGATTTAAGGCCCATCTGTTAGGCATATATGCAATTTTTTATGTTGGACAGGGGAGGTCAGGGTGAGTGACATCACATGTGTCATATTACAAGCATCATGGTTCCATTCTGCAAATTATTTGAATTATGCAATTGTGGTTCATGTTCTAACTACAGAAATACATAATTCTTCTCATTTGCACAATGGTGTCCAAATGATATGATATTGTGGCATGCTGATGTTAATGTGGCTTGATTCAGACTTTTATTAATCTCAGGCTTTTGTTTGTTTTTGATGAATTTTCATTTTTTTTCCATTTGGAAATGTACTTCCATTCTTCTACATCACAATCACAAAATGCAATGATAAAACCCCTTCAATATGTGCTATATGTGTGGAATAGAGGCAGGGGCATCGAACATGGCTTTAGTTTTCTCACACAGAAATGTCAGTCCTCTGGGAAGAAATATCTAATAAAACTCAGGTATGGATTCTGCTTGGATTCTGTTTGATATTCTGCCTTAGTTAGGTGTCCCTTTTTCCATCTTTTGAACTTATCCTTTATAGTTTATCAGAAACAGCTTTTGTCTTTCAGTTTACTGGAGAGATCTTTGTGCAACGATGCTGGTTTATTCTTGGATTTCTTGTTTTTCTTTTTCAATTGTATTGTGTTGGACTGGGCTTTTACAATTATATTTTTCAGAGTTTCCACTGCTTCTTGATTTATTTTCCCTTTTAGAATTTTCATCTATGGAATTTTTCTTAGGCAGTCTCAGAATTTGTTAAAATCAGCTCTTTTAAAATTAAACAAACACATATTCTATTGCTTGTATTTACATTACATTGGATTCCAATATCGTGTGGTCACTCTTGCCCAAAGTTCCAGATGATACTGTGATATCAAATATCAAACATTATGATATGGTGATATGGTTTGATAGAGTTGGTTTGATATCAAGTCAACTCTATATCTGTATAACTTGTCTGCTGTAGCCCAGAAATGGATCACAAAGAATGGTTCAATCAAGAGATTTTGGTTGAAAGGAAGTGTTTTAGGGATGGGGGAGTTCCTTTTATTTCTTTACTTGTTTAATAATGAGTGATACAGAATATAAAGGGAAAACAGGAATTTGATTATGTATTTATTTATTTACTTACTATTTATTTTAATATTTGGAATAGACTCTCCTGCTCGAGCAGGGGTTTGGACTAGATGACCTCCAAGGTCCCTTCCAACTCTCTTATTCTATGTTATTTATTTATACCCCACCTTTATGTATCTGGCTGCTTAAATAGTAGGAATTATCTTTTGTCCGTTCTCTTTTATTCATCTAAATTTGTTTTGATTCATTTCTATATGAATATGTCAATATTTTTTTAAATGCTTAAATTTTAAGTGTATATCAGTGCATTTTTATTTTTGTTTGCCATTTCAAACAAAACAAACATTCCTTCCTATAATGAAATTCTGTTTGTGTTGCCTCCCCCAGTCTTAACCATATTAATTGCTGATGAGAAGTACTGTAAAATACCCAATGAAATATAAAAAAGTAGAACTTTCAACTCTCCGTGTAAATTTTACATCCCTCCTGCCTCCTTTCCAGTGTTATCTAGCTTCAAAACACAATGGATGCTGCCCTTAATAGATGCAAACCCTGCCTGTCCATATATCAGCTTTCTTTAAGTCCTTGTCACAGACCCCCTTAGAAATGTATTATTCTGCTTTCAACAGCCTGAAGCCTGACACTCTGAAGTGGAACCCTAGACTTGGCAATATAGGAAGTAGCCATCTAAAAAGTATGTCCTGATTTACATTCAGCTTACGACATATTTTCCATAAGTACACGAGCCCTTTTTAAGGTTTTCCTTAGTAAGTCAATTTAACTCCTACTGAAAGGTAAAGTAACTGCTTTAAGCAGGATGGATATAACATTTACAGGTGTTGGCTTTTTGCTATCTTTGCATTTCTGAAATTTGCAAAGGACAACAAGAACAGTTGCTGCAAAAATTGCAATATAACATTTTTACTGTTTCCTTATTTTGAAACTACTGCCGGTCAATAATTAATGATTCACCAGTGATTGCAAGCATTTAAAAATTTATTTTTGCCTGGTGTAGCTTAAATTATTTTAACGCTTCTATTATGATCATCAGGTAAAACAGGAATGACACTAAGAATAGTATTTTTGCAGTGCAAGGTCATATGTTTAAATAAAGATCATCTATTATACTGAACCAGAGGTGGTATTCAGCAGATTCTGACCAGTTCTGGAGAACTGGTAGCAGAAATTTTGAGTAGTTTGGAAAACTGGCAAATACCACCTCTGACTGGAAATTTCACAGTCTCCTTCCCCTGCCATGCCCACCAGCCATGCCCACAGAACTGGTAGTAAAAAAAATTTGAATCCCACCACTGTACTGAACTATTGGTTAGAAATAGTTGGCCCAATAATCACATATGAAACATGATTGGACCATCAACTTGTATCTCTGCCATTTATTTGAGTGAAGTTAGGAAGTCCTTCAAATTCTATTTTTGCTTTCTATTTGTCCCAATTTTTTGTAAGTAATGACTGACCACAAGAATCATTTATTTTATAGTCAAATAATGTAGTAGGCATGCAGCAATCTCCCTCAATAGGTGTTTCCTAAGCCATGTTAAAGCCAGTCATCAGTTTCAAAACCAGCAATTCTTAAATTAACATCTAGGTACATTAAGTGGGAAATACTAACCTAGATTATATCTACATGGGGCATAGTCCATACAAATGAAAACTATCAGCTTCCATTACTGGAAAGTAAAAGATAATATCCAATAGCCTTGGAAATATACACCATCAAACATGGTTGTAAATCAGTGATTTGAAAATGATTTGCCATTAACCAACATAAATAATAAATAGGGAATATTTAAAGATTAAATATTTTTTAAAAAGCAGAATTCCCATCCAAATTGTTCTGAATGAACCTTAGATATATTTTGATACTGTACTATGGTTTACATAGAAGAGAGGTCTCCAAACTTGACAAGTTTAAGACTTGTGGACTTCAACTCCCAGAATTCTCCAGCCAGCTATGCCATAATGTGCTTGGCTACTTTTTTTTTCTTGCTGATACAAGCAGAAACTTAAAACTGTCCTGCCTTCCTACTATTTTATAATGTACCATTTATTCCAGCTTTATTTCTTCATTTGAAAATGACTATCATAGCCAAGAAGTAATAAATCCTCAAAGAAAATGAAGCTTATATTTAATTTTGATGCCAACTCAACAATAATAAAATATGGACTTGCTATCCAAAGCCAAGCAGGATGATTCTTATGTATATTACACTTCAGTATAATAACATTTCATAATGTTTATTTATCTGGGCTTCATTTCTAGAGGCGCTGCAGAATAAATATTTTTTTTTCTCTCCCACAGATCATAAATAAATTCATAAAATAATTAAAATTTATAAAGGTAAATTGGACAGTTTTGAAGAATTTACATGGAAGGAAGTCTTTAGAGATAAATTGAATTTGGTGCTTTCATTCAAAAAATCAAATTATTTGTTGCCCTGTTTTAGTCCAAAAAAGATAAAGTGCTTTAAATCAATTATTTTGTGTTGCTAATTTGTTTACAGGCTTTTAGGCTTTTCTTTTTTTATTCCTTTCATTTTAGTGATTTCATTATGCTTATGTTTTGTAATACAGTAAAACTTTTGCTAAGAATCACTATAAAGCAAGCACACAAACTAAATAAGAAAAGGCAGCATTATCATAAATCTTATTCACTACAACAAAACTCTGTTGTGATTAGATAAAACAGTTTAAATGTTTCTAATTAATTTCCATGCATTGTGATTTGTTCACTGCAATGTGCTTATAGCTTTTGGGTTATTGTTCTGGGCAGTGTTTATTTAAAAAAAAACAATCAGCATGACAGTACAATTTTCAGAGAGTCACAAGTTTCTCAGCCCTATGCTTGGTTGCAATTCCTTTTTATCCTGCCTTATTTCAACAAAGAAGTTGGGAGGGTGGACCTGCCTGCCTTCGTTCTGCATGGGAATGAGAGAATGTTTTTTTTTTTAAATTAGACATAACTGGTTTCAGTAATAGTATGCTATACTAGCCCATCAAAATAAGAACCATCAAAGAACAAATATCTAAGGACAAACATCACATCAGTTAAAAACCAGGATCACAAACACCAGCTGGCAGTCAAATGCCACAATTCCAAATCCTTAATCTTCACCCACCTTGACAGCATCAGTTTGATTGGAATGACACAAAATTCATTGGCCATGCTACCACCCACCATGATCATGAGTTCATCAAAGCCTGGCATTCCACAAGCAATTCCATCAGCAGATACATTGACCTACAGCCCACCTACAAACCTCTCAGAATCCAAATCAACTGCCCAGCCAACCAGAAACAGCAACGACCCTCAACCAATTCTCACAACCCCTCCCCCACCAGCAGTTCACCCCTCACAATGAACCTGACCTGATGTAATCGCCTTATCACAACACTCACTGATGACTCAGAGCTGACCCATCACAAGACCCTCACTGGACACACCTACACCTGAAGCCCTTATAAACAGAAGAACACTGACATCTCCTAAATTCTGCTGAAGATATTACCTACGCTGGTAGCAAAATGTTCAGAAACCAACCCACAAGCCTGGAGAATGAACTTCCACCCTCATCCTACACCTGAGCTACAGATATTCACCACTAATGCAAATATCAAAAAAGTTAATAATCAGAACATGCCATAGGGACTTTAAGAAGTAGAATTGTTTCAAGAAAAATTTCAACACATGGCAAGCCACTTATATTGCCAGTGAGACACAGATTCTCAAAGGTTTTTCATGGAACTATTTATTTGATCTCTAACTGAGAACTCAGTATATGATAACCCTAATTCTTCTAAATATTATCAGTAAGATATCCTTCTATTTAAGTAAACATGATATAATGATAAAAGCACTGCTCTAGTTTCTGAATGTTGCTGAATTTAGTTACCTCTATCCCAGTGGTGGGATTCAAAACATTTTACTACTGGTTCTGTGGGCATGGCTTGGCAGGTGTGGTGTGGTATGGTGGGTGTGGCAGGGAAAGGATACTGCAAAATCTAATTCTCTCCCCACTCCAGGGAAGAATACTATAAAATCTCCATTCCCTCCCCACACCTGGGGGAAGATTACTGCAAAATCTCATTCCTTCCCCTCCCCACTAACCTGCTTTCCATTTCTGTTCTCCTGTGTAGGGCAGCAAAAGAAGACCCAGCTGATCAGCTGGGACTCAGGAGGCAGAGAATAGATAGGGGCGAGGCTAGCAGAGGTATTTGCTGGTTCTCCAAACTACTCAAAATTTCTACTACCTGTTCTCTAGAACTGGTCAGAACCTGCTGAATACCACCTCTGCTCTTTGTTCCCCTGGTGATCTTCTGCCTATTGGTGCCTTCTCTGCCCTACCCATTGATCTCCCTGGCTGGGTTTGCACAACATGCTCAGCTGCAATAAATTAATGACAAAGCAGCCACACACACACAAACAATGGCTTGGTTCTTTTTAAATTTGGATGGTATTCTTGTTGCTTAGCATGGTGGTACAAACTCAATTAACTGATGATTGGCTTGATCAAAATCCTTCAATTCACAAGAATAGGCTGGGCTTGTGGATTTTCAATTGCAATTGGGCAGCATCAAAACTGAATAAACAAACAAACTCCAAACATGGATTAATTTAGTAACCAAGTTAAGTGTGCAATGTGAAGCCAGCCACCAAGCACTAACTGTAAATAATCATAAGCAGCAATTCAACAATCAGGTGGTATTTGTGTGGGCTGCCATCTGCTTGGCTGGATGCACAATTGGTTGTTCTGAATCGCAGTACATTATGTAAGATATAAATGACTGAATCTGCAAAGCTTGTGGTCTATTACTGATCTTTGGTCCCATATAAAATCTATGCACCAAAGAACTATGTGTGAATTAGATATATTGTCTGAACTGAACCAAGAAGCTAAGCTAAGCCACCATTAACCTATGACAATGTACATAACTATTACCAGGTGAGAATACATTTTATGAAAATGCCATGTTTGCCAAATTTATTCATAATGCTTCTCTGAACAGGAATTGAATTCTAATGCTCCTTCAGAGCTGCTGTTAATTTTAACAAGAAGAAAAGAGCCGACGACGAACAAAAATTTTATACAGGCCAACTATGCCATCTACTTAAGCAGAATGACGACATAAATTATGAAAAGCAATAAATGATCCCAATAGACCAAATAAGAGTAGAAGAGCAAAACAAATCATAACACAGAAGGAACAGTGGCTATTCATCAATACTTGAGTGGAGGTAAAACAACAAATTGAAAATAGCAGATAAATAAAACAACAGTGGTAGAATTATTTTAGAAGATTTGTTTCTTCCTTAAGACAATGGAAGCAACATTAAACTGAATCTAGCCCACTGTTAATCTAACAGTGAGGCTCCAGAGTCCCTCGTAAAGGCCTTTTCCATCGTCTTCTACCTCTATTTTCTCAAACTTAGCCATTTTAAGATGTGTGGTCTTCAACTCACAGAATTAAATGGGAGTTGAAGTTCACACATCTTAAAATGGCTAATGCTGAAAAACAATTGTTATAGTTGATCCTTTAAAATGGAAATGTGTACTCAGAATAGGAAATGACTATTCATTCATTCATTTTGGAATGACTAAATAGGATTGGAATATAGTCAGCATATTGTGCTCTCACAAATCATCATCTTCTTTTAATGACCCCATAATCCCTTGCGGGGTGAAGTCTGGGCAAATAAATGGAGCCGAGTATTTACTGGCCGGATGCCCTTCCTATCACCAATGCAGAACTTTGTTCAGCAGATATATTCTTATTGTGATTGGGCTCTCACAAATGGCTGCTGGGAAACAAAATTGTAATGCGATTCGACATCATCCATTTTAGTTCCATTGTTGTCAAAGAGGATTGGGCCAAAAGAAAAGCTGGAACATTTATTTGGACCAACTTGCTTTCTTCAAAATAGAAGAATATTAAAAAGAATATTGAAAGATCAAAGTGGGACAGGGAATCTAGTGGATTACAAATGAGAAACCTACATGCACATAAATTTTCCATGGGTATCATATTACCAATTTTGCATTAGATGCTTAAGTATTTAAAATATATGCTCTACTGCAAAGCAATATAAGTGAGATAATAAGTCTTTACAGCAAGGATGGATTGCAGGATCCAATCTGGGTCAGTCATCAGGGCCTGAAGTTTTGTCTTTCAAACTTTCAGAGTCATGCTGGAGTCCATCTTCAGGGAACTTCTCTCTAGAAGTTCTGTGTGGGATATTTATAGTACCTGTTGCAGGGTTTTTTTAGATGATTGATTGGGGTGTGTTGATGCTGGCTTTTAAGTCATTGGCTGTTGTTTCTTGTGTTGCCCAGCCCTTGCTTTCTAAGTACTTGATAGACTGGTGGTAAATCGGCACTCTTGTTGACTGACAAGGAGCCTGTTTCCCAAGATTTGATCGCTTCCGTGGCTGTTTTTGTCTCTGCACATCCAAAAATTTTAATAGCTGAAAATTGAATGTGCATCCTTGTTCGTTGCAGTGTAAGACTACCAATGAGTTTGTGGTCTCCTCTGACTGCTTGCTTGTGTTCTTGCAACCTGGTGGTTAGCTTCCTCCCCATCTGTCCTATGGAGACATTGGGGAAATCCATGCAGGAAATTTGATAGATTACATTGGAAGGTATCTCCCACCTCCAAGTGATATTTACACTGCATAATTTGTCCTTCTTTGGTAACCTCTGGGCGGTGCGTGATGCCCACTTGCAGATCTTGGAAGTGTATGGCAGGATGCCATGTAGTTGGTCTTATAAGATGCACTGACAGTTTTGAAGTAACTTCATGATTTGTGTCTTGGTTAGGTTATTAGGCAGACAAGAGGATGGAAACCTACAAGCAGATTGAGAACCCACTATAGTATTCAGCAAGCCAAACAGGTGAAGAGCGGGTATCTACATGAACCATTCAAGAAGAATAGCTACCCACAATAATTTGTCACAAGATGTTTGTGCAACACGGTGGGGAGAAAAAGGGAAAAAAAAACAAAGTATAGGACCAACCACATGGCAAACCCTGCCCTACATCAAAAGCATTCATTTGATGCAAAATTTTGAAAGACTAAAATTTAGGTAGATCTTGGCTGCACATAATAATGACCATGATGTGCCTACCTTGTGCCTTAAGCAATTATAATCTCAATGGATGACATCCATATCTAGCATCCAGTCTCAGTTTGAGAAAAGAAAATAGAAATATTCAAACAATAATGAAATAATCTTTTGCATCATTATTTCAAGCCTGCATGTTGCAAAGTAGGAATGATATTTTTGGCATTCCTATCAGCATTATAAAGTACACTAGGCACTGTTTTACATGTCATCAGTCCCTACGATGGCCTTGGAAGGTGGATCAATATTGTAATTTCTGTACTATAATTCTCTCCTTTAAAAATATGAAAGTGGTATTGCTTTGGATGAATGTAATTTGCCTGTGGCCCATGGATATAAATAGATTTAAATGTTCCATGCTTTAGAGTCTGTGTATTATTTTATGATGTTCCATCAGTTGTCTCAATGCTAAAAAGCAGATGGGTAGAGACCAGATATTGGGATGACTCTGAATTACTTGCTCCTATTGAAAATAAATCAGGTTCAACTGGCTTTTGTCCAAAATCTTTGTCTAATTGAATTGGGAGTAGAGCATTTATCGTAAGAATTACACTAATGATAGAAAAGTTTCAGTACCAAAACAACCTTATGCCCTCTAATCCAAGCAGCAATCTGCCTTATTTATTTTCCATTATATAACAACTGGCATTGCTCTTATCTTGATGCAATTAGTTTCGATTTCTGATACTAAAACTGTGCATTAGGTTTTAAAGGCAGTGGGAAGACCATATGGGGCCTGGGCAAGCTCCTGTAAAAAGGTGATGTTGGTTTGTAGTGTGTATTTGCTGAGGCTAGAGATGGACCAATCTCTATTTTGATTTCATTCTGTTTCTCTTGGGTTTTTTGGTTTGTTTGTTTTGTTTTTTTCTTAATTTGATTCAGTCCATTTTCATATCCAGTTGTAGATTCAGCAAAAAGATTCCTAAATATTTCAGCAGATATTCAGCTTACTGCAGCATTTTTAAATGCACATTTCCTACTGTGTACATGCTTTTTTTTTTTACAAGCAGTCTTTCCATAATATAATTACTGCTTTTGTGCCTCTGTCTCAATACTATATTGCAATTTTTATGCATACACTATAACAGGTTTCGGTCTTGATATGAAAATAGGCTTGGACTAGGACAATTTTCATCCTGACTAACAGTAATTCAAAGAAGATAGTATCACAATACTCATGGGTTGTTGTTTTTTATTTGTATTAGATGTTACTAGTATTGTTTGTACAATGTGCCAAATTCCATGATTGCACTGAATTAGGGAATGTTGTTAAGCTAATTTCTGGGGGGTTCATAACTAGACACAATGATGAACTGAGAAAATAATTTGTGTATGTAAGAGAGAGTTTTGCTTCATGGTGTCACAACATATTTACCACCATTTTTTTTTCATATATTTAATCTTATCTATGAAAAAAAATACAAAAATACTACTCTTCTTCAATAGCAGTAGCACTTAGATTTATATATTGCTCCATAGTGTAAACTCTGAGTCGTTTACAAATGTTAGCATATTGCACCCAATAATCTGAATACTCATTTTATCAACTTTGGAAGAATGAGTCAACCTTGAGCCTTGTCAGGATCAAACTCCTGGCTGTGGGCAGTTAGCCTGCAACACTGCATTCCAACCACTGCACTCCAGAAAAATAATATTGGCTGCTTAAGATAACATCACAACCAGTGGTGGGATTTAATTTTTTTTACTACTGGCTCTGTGGGCATGGCTTGGTGGTCATAGCAGGGGAAGGATACTTCTCCAGTCAGAGGTGGTATTTGCTGGTTCTCTGAACTACTAAAAATTTCCACTACCAGTTCTCCAGAACTGGTCAGAACCTGCTGAATACCATCTCTGATCATAACTATTAAGTATATACACTGCTCAAAAAAATAAAGGGAACACAAAAATAAGACATCGTAGATCTGAATAAATGAAATATTCTTATTAAATACTTATTAAATACTTTGTTCATAACATAGTTGAATGTGCTGACAACAAAATCACACAAAAATTATCAAT